>BDMV01000006.1:19185023-19310799 GCA_008326285.1 Oryza officinalis
AGGATGAGCGCCACACAGCTGGGACGCTTTCTCTCCCTTCCGTTTGAACCCACCGGCCACCACCCGTCTCCTAGCTTGCTCGCCTCCATCAGGTCTCGGTTCGGCTTCTCCCACCGTCATGTCGAGGTTCCCCAACCTTGTTTGTTTACGTCCTATGGCTGCCACGAAATCCGGAAACTGGCACCGTTCATTGAAGACCTCCACCTTCATATACCTGCCATCAAGCCTATAATGCTCTACGCCCGCAACAGCATGGCAAATTCATGAATAAATAACCTTCACTGTGCTTGGGGATTATTGGGTGCAAGAGGCTTCAATCTGAACAAGGTCCATCGTCTTACGGCAGCTTCGTTTCGGTGTGTAGTAGACACACTCTGTTCTCCTCCTTGCTCAGTAAGAATTTGTCAATACCCTCAAGATTATTTGATTGACAATCGGATGAGACATTTTATTTTGCCTTGGACTCTCATCTCTTGGTTTTGTTAGGTACTCCCTCTGTTTTAGATTGTAGGTCATTCTAGAATTTGAAATTCAAATTAAGGAAGGGATGAATTCCCTTATATGCCCCCAATGCCCCTTTTTTTCTACCCTCCATCGCTCGGAGGCAGTAGCTCACGGACAAACGCAGGGGCCACACACCTCCTTGGCGCGCTCGTCCAGGATTTTCGCCAACATCAACCTCACCGGTACGCACTCCGGCGGCGCGGCACTCCTCTGTGCGCACTCTGGTGACGCGGCGCAGCGCGGCACGCCTCGCCTTGCAGCACTCGTCGGCGCGCACTCTGGCGGTACGGCACGGCACGCCTCGCCTTGCAGCGCCCCGCTTCAGGCTCCCAAACTTCAGCGTGCTTTGGGCTTCACTTCTTAGAGCGTCTCGCCTCATCGACGGTGCATGCCACCGTCGACAGCGCGCGTTCACGTCGACTAGTCCGAGCACATCTAGTCTGGCAGCGACCTCCCCCAAGTTTCAGAGTTCCCTTTCCACAAGTTTCTGCTTCCCGGACCGTCGGAGATAGGTCGTGTGCCTCTTCATCGCCGTTTCATCAACGTCATCACTTCAAGCTCCATGGCGATACATTTCTTTGATCTCAACGCTCCTCCTCCCGATGACGGCGACGAACTTGGAGGAGACGAAGCCATACCTGACAAGAAGGCTGGAGTCGGTGTTGCTGGGGACGAAGGTGGAGGAGGTGCTGTAGCTAACAAGGAAAGAGCTCAGGATGCAGGCAACATTGCTTCGGATGAAGGTTCCAGACAAGTCAGCATGGTACACGATTTTTTCTTTTTTTATAAAACGGACTGGTTCTGCGGCACAATGTGATCTCCATATCTTTTTCTGAATTGGAGTAGCATAATGCTGGCATGCTGCAATGAAATCCTGTTAGAAGATGTTGCAATGGATATCTAAAGATGTCAATGAAGATGGTGACAGTGTGACAAAGTGATTCGATTCCCAAATGCACATTTTTTATCAACTTGCAGAGGGTTAAAATGCAGTAAGAATCAAACACCAGCTAATGAAGAACTCATCGAATCCAGTAAAAATCCAAAGTTTTGATGCATCTAGTCCTAGAGCCATGCAAAATATGAATGCCGACGCTTTACTGTCTCATCACAGGATCTTTACATTTCAGTGACGCCAGTGCCGGAGCAAGAGATCCCTTGCCATCCTGCGCCGCAAGGGTCGTTGCCGCCGCCGGCCAACCAACTAGGCAGCTGCGACGGGCTGTTCCAGGAGGAGTACAGAATCACGGGCTGCAGCTCACTGTCGGAGAAGTCGGTGGTGGCTCCCGCCGACGTCGGCGAGACGGCAAGAAGAAGCAGATCGACCAATGCGGCGGCCAGCGCCGCTATTCTTGGCTCCCCCCAAACACCAGCTTCCATCTTGACCCGTTCTTGATTCTCCTCCTCTCCAAGAACCCAACTTTGTCTGGCACGGAGCAGGCGGGCGTGGCTTCGGCGCCTGCGTCAGCGCTGTTGGAGAAGACGATGGCGCGAGCATGTGCCTCGCGTGCCTGACGAGTTTCAAATGCCGCCTACTCCTCCTCCGCCAATGCCACATGTTCCACCGCGACAATGGAGAATGGGGCAAAGGAGAGTGAGGAAGGAAGGGGGCGGCGGCGACGACGGAAGCAATGGGGATTCCTTGGCGGCGGCGAAGGCAAAGGCGGCGGCGGCGGCGGCGGGGGAAGATGCAGCGTACGGGAGAGGGGAAAAAGAGTTGTTTATACTTATAAAAGTTTAGGAGTACATGGGCTTGGCCCAGGATATCTTACAATCAGAAAAAAGTATTGGGGCCCCAAAACGGGTCCAAAACGACCTACAAACAAAGGGAGTATCATATTTGTATATTATATCTGAAGAGAAGAGAATTTGTTGATTCGGCATCTAGCTAGGACCTTACTGCTGATTGTATAAGTTCCATTGTATTCCTGTCCGTTTAATCGAGGATTCAGCGTAATCAGCTCCGTTGTATTCCTGCCCGTTTAACCGAGGATTTGGGGTAATCAGATTTATTCAGATTCAATCAGCTTTGTTCCTGCAGATTTAATCGGTTATTCATCCACATTTTATCCTTATGGTCTTGCAAGCCCGACATGGAAGTATTAAACCCACATCGTACAGGTATGTTCCATCTTAAAATCAAACTGACGGAAGTTTTTCCCTCATGGCCATCAACACTTTCAGTAAATTTTACTATGCTACAGGTTTGCAGTGAAGACACAAGAAGACTCTGGGGAAAATACTGTGAATCATTTAACAGCTTGAAGTGATTGAAATTTTATTATGTTCTTTCCCTTGCTTCAAGTGATTATGGTAGTATGCATCTTTGTTGTTCCAAATGCCCTTTACAGAGAATGTTCTTCACGTTTGTCAAAAATGTTCTTCCCCTGCTTAAAATTTTATTATGTTCTTCACGTTTATTCAAGCACAAAAACTGTGTCCTCAAACATAGTGAAATACAGATATTGAAAAGGATAGAACAGAGAATGGCCATTATATGCATTTGTTAAAAACAAAATCTAACAACACGTGCAAGTCAAGTTACGTTTTCAAACCAACGTACAGTTTCTAATCTTACAGACCAATATTTAATTGAACAAACTTAATTTTTGAGCACTATATACATGCCACTAACTATTCTAATCATGCTTCAACTTAGGCACCTCTTATACTTTTGAAACTTATACCTACATCGTCAGCTTATGAAGGTATATATCCTAATATTCCACATTTCCACTACTCATGATCCGTATGTTGAAGGAAAACATACACCCTATGTTCGGTCATAAGTGTCATCTTACTTCTTTTATTCCGAGAGGAAAAATGTTAATCTTACCTGAATACACTAAAAAGTTGTGCAACATTCTAGACATAAAAAATATTATGTCATGTAAAAAATAAAAAAAAATCTACTTTTTTGTACTTTGCTTCTTTAAAAAATCTTGCTTATGTTTATGGTTGTACACATAATACTATAATAGTAATTATATTTTCACTTTATACGCCAGTAGTGGCCAGACATACAGTATATTTATCTTGAGCTAAAAATTTCCGTGCGTTTCAATAGTAACGCGCGGGGTATTTTCTAGTTGTACGATAAAACACTCATATATCGGTCTAGCAAAACACAAGCGGACTTCCCTACACCTCTCCTGTTGAATTGGAACAGGTGGCATCAGGAAACATGGCAAGCGGATGGCAACTAATATCTGGGTGGCTTGAAAACATGAACCAGACTCCATCAGCTAGCATGCTCGCAGAGTGCTGCAGAATATTCGTGCGGATGTACTAGTGTCACGATTTTGCAACATCCGAGGGCATAGGCCAAGTCGATGATGACTTCAAACGGCCAAAACGCAAGGTCCTCTGATACATGCGGGCGTGATCTCGCTGTAGCAAACAGAACTGAGAGGGGTAGAAAGGAGAGGGTAAGCAATAGAGAGAAGTGGATCGCTAGCTGGAATTAGAATTGGCAGACTGCCGCACGTAGATGCAAACTGCAGTACCTAGCTCTTCTCGATTGTTTGCTCGAAATGTAAAAATGAGAGATTAGACAAGTGACTAGTTGTGTTAACACTGGAATTAATCTTCCTATTTAGTTGGGGAATGACCAACCATATACTCAACATAAGCCATTAGAGCATCTCCAAAAATAACCCTATATTTTAAACCCTAAAGGTGAAATGAGAGTTGTCGTCAGTCCTAAGAACATCTCTAGCAATAGCCTCAATATTAAATCCATGGAAGGTTAAATGGGGACTGTCATCATTTCATGAAGATCTAAAAATGCTTCCGACTCTAACAACTACCTAATTTCTCATACTCTAATTATTTTTCTTTTCTATTTTAACATACATTCTATTTTTCGCCTAATTTAGCAGCACAATAATTCAAACATGAATATTTTCAACTCATAGAATTCAACCATATTAAAATCATAATTTAAAACACTAAAATTGAAATTCAGAATTCTCAGACATGAAAAATAAAAACATAATATTAAAATTCAGGATTATGTGATGAATCGATCAACAGCATATCTATCAACTGTATTTTCAGCGTTGAGTAAAAATTCACCGTCCATATTTTAGTATGTCGATAATGCACAATATCCATCCAATCTATTGGAACAGTGGCGACTCAAAGCCAAACTAAGTGGGAAGTGGACGGCTTAGTACCATCCTCGCTCATGCTAGATTTTGCGCATGAAGGCGGCGCTACTGATAGATCCAGCGGATAGAAGCCATGGCTCGAGAAAGAGGCGGCATGGCCAAAGAAGGCGGCAGCAAAAGGGGAGCAGGAAGCGGAGTGAGTTTTAGGCTCAGAGGATAGCAAAACGGACGCCGTCGGCCGAAATCATGCCCGCGAAGTCACCGTGAGGCCGGGGATGGTTGAGTGCACATCGGAGCGAAGGAACAGACGTTGGTTGCTCGTGCAGAGGAGAAAATTGTGAGATGGGCGATAAGAATTTTCCTCCCACGTGATGAATCCATTGATGGGTGTCTATAGCTTGGGATGGGATTTGGGTGTCTTCCTACTTTGGGGGTTTTAGTAGGAGCTACTGACGCCAACTTGCGTCGTCACACCTTGAGCATGTTATGTGCAACCTATAGAGGCACCCAGAGACATGTCGCTGCAGGTAGTGGTCGATGCCACCGAACGAATAGCTCGGAGGGACCCCATCACGGTGAATGCATACCGGTTTGTCCTAGACTCCGCAGGCTAGCTAGGACGTCTTCTAACGTCATAGAGATGAGAGACGACAAGCAGTTGAGGGATTGAGGAATGAATAGACTTGATGATAGGTAGCAACAAGGAGGGCGATGTAAAATATAGAGGACTAGGTAATTAATTGATTTTGAAGACTGATTAGTTGTTTTAACCGGCCTTGACCCTCCATATTTATAGGATGGTGGTCTTGCATACACAGGCCTCCTTTTTATGTCCTAGTAGGCTTTTGGAAGCTTTACAATCAAGGAAATCCTGGGATAAAAAAAGAAAACTCGAGGAAACTATAATTGGATTCGGACTCTGTGCCGAATGTCTGACTGCCTAGACATCTGCGGTCATTGTCTAGTAAGACCGGCCAAGCAATGGCGATCAAACCGGTTTTCTTGGGAAAGCCTCGGTAATCCAAATTTAGCTTGAACTTGCTATAAATCTAAACTAGTATCAAATTTAAGTATCAACAGGGGCCTTGATGGAACTATTTTTTGGACTAAAAACCATTTAGGCGCTTTATTTAGGAACCTCTTGGAGATGGAACTAAAAAATACCTTGAATTCTAGTAACAGCTCTAATTTCTCAGCATTTATTCTTTTTTCTCATCTACTTCAATATACGTTATATGTTTATGCCTAATTTAACACCAAAATAATACAAACATGAATATTTGTAAAAATAGAAATTTAACAATATTCAAATTCACAATTTAAAAGGCCACAATTCAAATTCAACTCCAAAATTTTCATTGGTAAAAACAATTATCTTATTTCTTTCAACTGCAAATTAGCACACTGTAACATGTATATGCTTTGAATTGTAAAATGGGAGATTAGGCAAGTGTGATCAGTTGTGTTGACACCAGAGTAATTTCCCTCCTACTCCTACACCATGGTCAATAAGTTTGGGGGTAACTAACCAATTATTTGATTGATGTAAGAATTACAAGATCCTGGCAGCTACAGATGAAAAGGGAACAAATCAAATATCTGTTTCACTTTCAAAATAAATATCAAACATCATTTTAAAGACTGTATGTCCGATATTAAAAATGTCTGGCATCTCGCTACTCTATATATACCCTTGCTGCCTTGCACTATCTCTTCCGTGTATGGTTCAGATTTCTTCACCTGCCAAAGTTATCCCAAGTCCAAGTTGGAATATGCCGCATTGACATCTGTCCCCTGTCTCTCGATATCCTGAACTCTTAAGCTCTTAAGTAGTAGCACCAAGACGACTTTGCTTCATGTGTGTGCGGGGCATGGCTTCCTCGCCAATCGATCGGAACGGGCGGCATCAGGAAGACTTCCAACTTACAAAGTGAACTCCCCCAACAATGCCGGCGTTGTCGACAGAGAAAGAAACACCGTTGCTGATGTCCCAGAGGCACATCATGATCACTACGAACAACAGCTTGTCCTATCCGCTTATGCAGAGCAACAGGGCACGCGAGCTAGGGGCCACTGAGGGGGGTGTCTGCTGAGCCACTGGAGATGAAGAGAGGCTAGTGACTGGAGTGGCACAGGCGGCCGAACTCCCAGGAAGCGATGTCCACAGAAGACACTCCCTCCTCAGCAAGACGGTTCTGCAAGGCAGCACAGTAACCAATCAGACTACGGTACGCCTCCAAGAGTCTGTCGTGCTGACTAGCCTGTGCATCAGAGATCTCCACCATACGAGTCAGAGCAGGGTGTGAATCGCTGTAAGGACTGGGGTAGTGAGTGGTCCTGGTACCAGGGGAAGCTGGGGGAACAGGCAAAAGGCGGAACCAGCAAGTCGATTGCGGTACTCAAAGGAGAGGCGACGAAGGGGTGTCCAAGCAAGGTCTTGGTACGCGATCCGAAGGTTGGGCTTGACCATATTGAAGCTGTGGGGCTGAAGACATGCTCCTAATAGCAGTAGGACTAACCAAACCAGTTGATACTTGATAGTACCAAAGAGCAAGCTGAAATGTAACGTCAGCTATTTTGCACGAAGCAATGGTGTTAAACTCCGTCAGAAGACATTGCGTAAAAAACTGAGGATATGCACTAGCTCACATGATTTTCAACTAGAATAAATATAGAAAATACGACTATTCTCAGTCCTTTGATTCCTTCTCCACAACATTCATATTTTGCTTTGGTCGTGCACATGAACATGAAGGAAAGATCAGGCCCACGAACCAAAATGAGAAGCAACATCTAACAGCAGGAAAAAGGATTATTAGTCATGTGCATACATACTGAACAAAAATTCAATTCAATCTCTTGTGAGGAATTCATTCTTATAGGTCTGTTCATTCAGAAAACTTATAGGCTATCAACAAAAATGTTGTCAAGCTAGAGAGCCCCCAAAGGCAACGATTTGGGGCAGACGCACGCTGGGACTTGGGGGTACAGCTGTACCCCCAAATTTTTTTTTTTTTGCCAAAAATCAACTATATATGTTATACTATGTACTACATCTATTTACCATGTATATCACTCCAAGTATCAGCTTTAGTTGATTGTTGATTGGAAAAAAATTGAAAATGATTGAGCATTGAATTATTGCGTGCATATGGATTTGTTATTTTAGGTTATGTAGCTTTAAAAAAATGTTTGTGGATATGAAATCTGTGTTGGGCTACTGTCAGTATTATATATACAGTGTACCCTATATACTTCTACTTAACTTCACCGGAAATACCACACACCTACTTTTATACATAAAGATATCTCTAAATGTGGATACAAGTACTGATAAGGAGGTAATCTTGTCTGTTTTTGGAAATGACGGTCCTATCTTCTATGTCCTATTTGGATTTTTGAGTTTTATTTGGACACAGGATATATTCATGTATAAATATAACGTCTCCTAGGAGGGAAGATTATCGAATTACAAGACATAGACACCAAGCCGCATCAAGTCGACATCCCGAAGAAACCTCACATATAGCCACCGACAGGTATACCTAAAACGCGAGTGATCGCGTACGCTGGGGGCAGGCGATCGGAACGAAAAAAAACAGCCCACGTGCATGATAGACGTTGACGCTATCCACACGCTTGTTTTTTTGTTTCAGCTACAGCTGGTTTGTGGTACTCCAAATAAACGTACTAGTTACGTCATATAATGGTTTGGGATGACCTAATATTCTAGCACAATTAGGATGTGATTGTGAGCCGTAACGTGCTACTTCATATATAGAAACTTTTGACATATAAACTTACTTTGTATAAACTTTTGACATATAAACTTACTATATACAATTTTTTGATCTAGAAAACTTATACACAAACTTTTAATATAGAAACTTTGTGCGTATAAACTTTAGTTCTGTAAAGCTTTTATAGATGAATTTTAAAAATAAATTGGAAAAAAATCTATGAACTTTTTATTAGGCCAAAAGCAGGTATCCGCACAACAATTTTGATCTGTACCTACACAAGTCTTGTTGGAAAAAAGAAGGAAAACAAAAAGTGCTAACTCTTGCTCCACCAAAAACAGTAAGAGTAAAAACAGGAAAGAAAAACAGCCACAAAATAAAAATTCAGAGCAATTTCTAATAGAAAATTAGCGGTAAAAAAAAGAAAGAGAAGTGATTGCATGGGCGTGCGGATGGCGATCGTCCGCCCATTAGCAGTTTTGAGGCTGTTGTCTTGCTCGTTGAGATCAGTTTGGTCTTTCCCCTGTACATGGATTGATACATCTAAGAGCTATACATATACTGGATTAGGAATATTACCTTTGTCCAACATAAAAATCCTTGTCCCGTATTCATATTCTAATCCTGCGTATACCTTGGTATCTGCATTATCTACGTTCCTAAAGTATTATTATTGGGTATAACCCGCCAACAAATAAAATGTATAGTTCTCTTAACTTCGTTCCCCCATCAGAAAAATTGTCCGTCCACCAGATTTGGGTGGCTGTTTAGCAGGTGATCTTAAGAGGAATTCATTCTAGTAGGTCTGCATGCTTCACAAGGGATGGTGCAACTGAGCCCATTAAGAGTAGCTATCTATAATGAGAGATGCGGGTCACCGCTGAAAAGGGAAGCCACAACGCCGCCCTGCATCGACGGGCCTGCTGCTGCTCTACGCTGCCAATCAACCGGTGGGTATTTCTATGCAACGGCTTCGTGAAGCTGTGAACCACAACGTCGCTACTCAGGCTGGAGCACACTACCGCTGTTACGATTCTTGACGTGACCATGACTACTATTGATACAACCATTGTTCATATCATAGGTCACTCGAAAGATATCAAGCAATCGAAGTTCTGGATTTCAATTCGGCCACCTGTTACACTGTTAAGTCCAAACGGCGGCCAAATATGCATACGAACTCTATTTTGGGCCCATTAGTACCTGATGGAAAGCTCCTGGAGTTCTCTTTCAAATGGATCCAGCCTCATCTTCAAGTTCCATTTCAGTCATCCACGATCACATAAACAAGATGTTGTGTCACCTATAATAGGCCTATGGGCTTATAATTTCATCTGGCATCCCAGCCCAAGTGAGGCCCATGTGGGGTGCGTCCCAACTTGATGGAGCATGACCCTATGGACTCCTGGTCGTCCTCCCATATCATTAAATAGCTAGGTACTCTTTTAGGGTTTCTCAGGTTTTGTTAGATTAAAATTTTAATCATTGCTACCTTATCTTGTAGTTACGTGTGTCGGCTAGACCACCTAATTACTCGTCTTCGGAACCCCAACTTATCATTTGTATTCAATTCCTATTTACAATATCAAATTGTTTTTATCTTGTTCTTACTTGTTTCTTTGATTTGCTTACAGGAATAAAATTGATTTGCACCAGCAAGATTAACAACCCACGGAGAGGTTTATCGATCACTAAGGTGCAACATAACAACGTCTTGTACAGTTGTAGCCGTCGGATCGTCAACGTTTCTCTTAAATCGTATCGAGTGGAGCTCAGGCTTTATCAAGTGGTATCAGAGCTTTCGTTGCTCGGTGAGTTTTTTTTATCTATTTATAACCAAAAAATAGCCATAAAAAAATTCCATCATTTACCTAGCCATATTTTTGCCATTGTATTGTTCTTTTCAGTTTTGCTTTGTTGAGTTTTGTATTGCATCGTCGAGTAGTGTTGCTAGTTTTAGCGTCTAGTCCGTTTAGTGTTTCAAGTTCTGGTCACATTTAGGACCATTGTCGTCGTCGCCGTGTCTTTGTTGTAGTTGGATCGTTAACGTTTCTTCCAAATCATAGTTATCATCAACTGAATGTAAGATCGAGACAACCAGATCCCTGAGCGTATCGAGTGGAGCTCAGGGTTTATTACGTTTAGTACCACTGTCGCTGCTGCCATCTCTTTATTGTCACCAGGACCTACAAAAACAGAATCGCCTCGCTGTCAGGGTTCTATTTTTCTAATTTTTAGGAGTATTTGTCGGTCAGTTTTAGAGTTGCATTAAGGATTTATGTCGTGTGGTTTGTGCATTGTCCCATGGTTTGGTTGTGTCTATGCCGTTGCGTGTGAGGAAGAAGGAAGGAAGAGATTGGTTTCTGTTTGGTTCGTGATAAAAATAGTAGATTGGATCAGTTTCCTTTTATCTCGTGGACCAAATCTGGACTCCTAGATGCTGTCGTATCCTTCCACTCCACCTCCACCATACACTTGTTTCCTCCTCCACCATACCGTGAGTTGCTACATGTCACGCCCGGAAATTTTCCCAAATTTCCAGACCATTTTGTGTATTAAGTCCCTGTCCAGACATCAACCAGGGTACACAAAACGACAAATCAATAAACAGATCCAAACGTAAATAAAGCGATAAATACTTACAACAGAGGCACTTAGTCCTCACACCAAAAAGAAAACAGCAGCGGAAAGAGACGATCCTAGCGGGGCTTCAGCTCCACTCCACAGGCAAACTCAACTGGGGTCTGAGCCTTGGTCCTCTAACTTCATCTTCAACTCAGAAGTACTAAACTTCTGAAAAAGGGGAAAAAATAGCAAGATTGAGTACAACCACCGTACTCAACAAGCCACACCAACGATGCAAACATGCACAGGGGAGACAAAGGGAGGCTTGTGGCTCTTTGCAGAAAAGCGGTTGAAAACCTTTATATTTTAAAACAGTAAAACAGTTGTTTAATTAAAGCAATATTAAATCTCCACTGAACAACGCTACAACCACGTTGAACAGGCCCAACCATTCCACCTGAACTACACCAGTTCATTAAGTCAAATTAATTAAACATGTGGGACTAATCACGGTGAATCTGGTCGATCGCCCATAACCGCGGGCACGGCTATTCGAATAGTTTTACTCTGATCAGAGGTGCGCAACTGTACCCACAAGACACGATTCCACACATGTTACCATGCCCCGAAGTATCACCACGATACTGCAAAGGGGGAAATCGTGACAAGACCTTTCGCATAACCCCCTCTAACCAATCGTACCACCTCGGGTTTCGCCCCCACCCCTCAAAAGGCAGTGGGCAGCCCCCCCTCGAGCCTTGGTGAATCCGGTAGCCGCATAGACCCTCGCCGGGCCCATCCAAACTCCATCACGCTCACCCTAACCAATGTACGTCGGCTAGAGGAAAGTTACACTACCAGTCCAGCAGTTGCCCATTCTTGCTTGTGGTAAGCACTGTTATTCTTCCAGGGTTTCCCATGAACCGGTCCTTAATTGCCATGGGTGCGACCAGCAAAACCATGCACCCACAGCCCACCATTAAGTCATATTTTAGTTGGATAATTACGACCAATAAAACATGGTCGGGTGTTCGAGCTCACAGCTCAACTAGAAGCTAAAAGTAAAGGTGTAATTATCCCATTAAATGAGCTAGTGGTAATTAAGCATGGCTAAGCATATATAATTCTAGCAAAGTCAACATAAGTGACTCACGCTAGTCAGATTATCACCCAAGGTTAACAAAGGACGGTTAACAAGTAAACATGGCACAAGCGAACGGATAGGTAAACCCTATTCCCATGTAATTAGCAAAACATGCACTTTATTTGCAAACGTAAAACATTTCACAAAATAGGTACAACATGCTCAAGGGGAATGTGTGACTTGCCTTGCTTCTTCAAACAATCTTCCGAACTCTTTTCCTCGCGAACGCGAACTCCCGAAACGACGGAATCTACACGCTGGCACGCAAAACGAGGAAAAACTCTAATAAAAACCAAGTAAACAGTACATAAAAAGTAAACAAACATGTAGAGCTCAATTTTAGATGAATTTTGCAAGTTGAATGGCTCAATTTGGAGTTCTATGAATTAGATATGAATTTTAGAAGTTTTGAGCCATTTAAATGAATTTCTGGAAATTAAATCGATTTATTGCGCAATTATTAATTAACTTTGCAAAGGAAAGGACTACGCTGACATCATCAAAGGGAAACGGCGCCGGAACGGCGGGTCCCACGTGTCAACGGGTCAAGGGCGGACAGTCCACGGTGGAAAAGCACCACGTGGCACCGACGTGGCGACCACTGCGGACGAAAGGGAGAAGGTAGCGCCGACGTGGACGCCAACGTGGCGAAGCCGCGGGCGGCCACGTGGTCTGGGTGTGGATTGGAGTAAACAAAGGGGCCCACGTGTTGGCGACACAAGTGTCGGCGAACAGGAGAGAAAAAGGAGGTGGAATGGACTTTGCAGGGGAAAGGGGAAAATTAGGCTGAGAGGGAGGTAAACTGGACTTGAGGAGATGAGCTGGATTTTCTCGGGAAAAAGTTAAAAGGGCCGAGGGACGAAAAGTAGACTTTTGTGTGGAGAAGGGATAATAGGCCGGCGGCCCAAAGAGACGAGGGACCAAGATTGGACTTTTACGAGGAGGTGGGCCAATCGGGCCGAACGGGGTGATGGGCCGGCCTGAGAAAAAGGGAGAGGGACGCAAAATAGACTTTTGCGGGGAGATGGGCCAATCGGCCCGACGGCCGCTGGGCCGGAGGAGAGAGGTGGGCCGGCCCGGAAGGAAAAAGCCGGCCTCTAGGCCGAGGCGGGAGGCTAGGGCTGACGTCAGCGGCTAGGGCTGACGTCAGCCGCGGCGGCGGCGGCTGCGCTCCACGTGGCGCACACGTGGCGCCGACGCGGCAGCCACGCGGCGCCCACGTGGCGGCCACGCGGGGCGGGAGCGGCGGGCCGGGATCGGCCCGAGTGGCCGATCCGACGGCTGAGACGCGCGGGCGGCCGAGCGGCCGGGCTCGGGCTCGGCCGAGCCGGCCATGGCGCGCGGCGGCGCTAGGGTTTCGGCGCGGGAGGCGGCGGCGCGCGCGGGGCGGCGCACGAGCGGCAGCGGGGCGGTGCGGGAGCGCACGGGCGACGGCGGCGCGGGAGGCGCGCACGGCAGCGAGCGGCGCGGCCGGGAGAGGGGAGAAGGAAAAGGCGGCGGCGCTTACCGGCGGCGAAGACGGCGGCGGAAACGGCGGCGGCGGAGCGGCGCTAGGGTTAGGGTTTTGGGGCGGCGGCGGCGGGGGAAAACGAGGAGGAGGCCTCGGGGGGTGGAAATAAATAGGGGGCCGATTAGGGTTGGCGGCGCGGCGGAAAACCCGCCGGGGTTTGCGGCGGCGCGAGCGCGGCGGCGGCCGGCCGAGTTGGGGACGGCTCGGCCGCGGGCCCCACCTGTCGGTGGCCCGGGGCGGAGGGAGGCAGCGGCGGCTCTCGGGCGGCCTTGGGCCACGGCCTCGGGCCGGCCCGAGAGGAGGAGGGACGCGGAGGCGGCGGGGCGGCTTGGGCCGCCTTGGGCCGAAGGAGAGGGGAGGGGGTCGCGGGGGACCGCGGGAGAGAGAGAGGACGGTTTTGGGCCGGAAACGGCCCAAAACAAAAAGGGGACATTTTTTATTTGTTTTTCAATTAATTTAATTTGTTAAATGAACTTTGTGACTTAAAATTATTTCTTTAGCTCCAAAAATTCACGAAAAATTTTGGAGAGTACTTTAAGGCACAGAGAATATTACAAAAATATTTCCGGCCATGATTTTTAAAGGAAAATTTTAATTTCCTTGCTAATTTCACTTGTTTAAATTGTTTTAAATTTTTATTTAATTTCTGGAAAATGTATTATTAGGTAATTTTTAATCCCGATCGAAAATCGGGGTGTGACACTACATACCTTGGTGAAAAATTTTTTAGTGTCGGATTCAGATCTGATTGCAAAAATGGAACCAACAAAACTTCAGCATTCCATTTTTGTATAGTGTTAATTTTAGGGTTAAGTCCCTATAATTTTCTAATTTATATTTGAGTCCCTATAATTTTACATTGAGATCCTTAAGTTGGTTTTTCTAAAAAAATTAAAAAAGAAGAAAAAAGGCATAAAGGTCCTTACAAAAAGAAAAAAAAGCCGCACCAAAAAATAAAAGAAAAAAGAAAGAAAGAAAGAAAGTAGAAAAAGAGAATATCACTTGTTATCTTTGAGATTGCTTTCATATATCAGAGTTGTGCCTGAGTTATTTCTAGTGCTATCTTGTGGTATCGTTTGTCTAGGCTCGTGTCTCTGGTACATTCTATCCTAGGACCAGCACTGTACTTGACTCTGAATAATTATTCAACTCTGCATTCTTTGATTTGAGCATTTGTTATTTCTTTGCTATATATTTAAGCCTATCCAGAGCTTCACAGATTTGATTATAGCCATACAGCAGGTGTGTGCCAAGGCATTGATAGATTCAACCTCTATTGGGGTGCTTGGTTGAGTCGGTGTATGTCACCATTCTGCTTGCATTGGTAAGGACTTGGTTAAAAACTTGAGTATGTATGATATTTGAGCTTTCACGACCTAGTAGTTGATAGGAGCATACATATTTTTTTTGTGTATGTTTCTTGTTTTCTACTAATAATGACAAGGATATACAAGACAATTGGGAAAAACTATGCTCAACATCGTCTTCATCGAGACATGAGAAGTGATCAACACGACACATGTGAGGTAAATGACATTATTCTTGTAAGATCAAATCTGCACTACCTTATTTTGAAGGAAATTATGATCCTGATGCTTGGATTGTATGGGAGCTAGCGGTTGATGAAGAATTTAAAAAGCATGGTTTGTCTGAGAAACATATGGTTATGTGTGCCTTTAGTGTTCTAATTAAAAAATGCTTCTTGTGATTGGAAATATCTTTGTAGGTATAACAAAATACCTCAATCATGGAAATACCTGAAACGATATTTGAGATATGTTTATGTTCCCGTGTATTATGCTGATATCCTGCTCAACAAACTGCAATGTTTAAAACAAGATACTAGAACTGTTACTTCATACTATCATGATATGCATGTTTGTTCATTACGTTGTGGTTTAGATGTATGCGAAGAAGCTACAGAATTGACGGTTTTAATGTGGGCTTAACAAAGAAATTTAGGACATGCTTGCTTATCAAAGTTATAGCTCTTTTAGTAATTTGTTACAACTTGCTAGCAAAGCAACAAATTGTACATGTGCCTCCTATTACTAATAATTTGTTGTCCCTGAGCACTTGCATACTTGTTGTGTGGCTTGCTGAGTATTCCATGTAATCACTCTTACAATAATCAATCAACCTTAGCTGAAGAAGGTTTCGAAGGAGAAGATGTTTGGCTTCTACCCCAGTTGAGCTGCCTGTGAGAGTGGAACTGAAGCCATCGCTAGATCGTTTGTGTGCTGCTGTTTTCTTTTCTTTTGTAAGTATGTAACGTTATTATTGATGATTCTGTATATTAAATTATCAATTTGTGTACCTTGGCTGATTCCTAGACGAGGATTGTATGCACAAATTAGTTTGGAATTTACTAGTGAATTTTCAGGCGTGACAAGTTGGTATCAAAGCCATTTCGACTGTAGGATAAGCCAAATGGTCAAACCTTAAGGACAAATTTTTTGAAAACTTTATTTGTGAAAAATTTTCCTTTCTTCCTTCTCCAGAATTCTTTACAAATCATTGTATCAATCTGTCCCTTTCTCTTGCAACTTGAATAGTTGTTAAACTTGATGGAGAAACTTGAAGATGTCGATGTTGTCTACCAATAGAAGTCAAGTCAAGTGAATCGAGGAACAAGAAGATGATGGTCGGACTAAAGTGTTAAGCTGTCAAGATGGAGTAAAGTTTGGATCCTACCTTAGAACCCAAACCACCAAATTGATTTTGCCGGGTAGAACGTTTGTTGCTTGCTTGTGTATAGGTATGGTTACATTCTCATCATTGATGTAGTTCGTTGATGAGCGTGTAACTATACTAGGTTGTTTGCTTAATCAACTTGAACAATATAATAGTCTATACACACCAGATCAGTGGAAAACATGGTTATGGTATCATCTTTAGTGTAACCTCTTTCTTCTATCCTTTTCCAAATCTACAACGGATGGTGAACACTTGCGCTAGTGAAAGTGGAAACAATTACAATGAAGAGAACTCAACCCTTGCTCAAGTTCTAGCCAACCAGACTCAACTTATGACAATGATGATGCAGCAGATGCAGAATCAGCTAAACCAAGGGAACAACAATGCGCATGTTGCTCAGCCGTAGAACAAGTTGACAGAGTTTCTTCGTGTGAGGGCACCTACCTTCTCTAGCACTACCAACCCTGTTGAGGCTGGTGATTGGCTGCATACTATCGAGAAGAAGTTGGAACTGCTCCAGAGCACTGATCAGGAGAAAGTTGTGTTTGCTTCTCATCAGTTGCAAGGAGCTGATTCAGAATAGTGGGATCATTTCCAGATGAACAGGGCAGAAGGACAACCAATCAGTTGGGCAGAGTTCACTGAAGAATTCAAGAAGACACATATACCTGCAGGAGTTGTTGCTTTGAAGAAGCGTGAGTTCAGAGCACTAAAGCAAAGGGATCACACAGTGACAGAGTATCTTCATGAGATTAACCGTCTTGCAAGATATGCTCCAGAAGATGTGTGTACTAACAAAGAAACACAGGAGAAGTTCTTGGAAGGACTGAAGGATGAGTTGTCAGTTAAGTTAATCTCTAGAGACTATGCTGATTTTCAGAAGCTGGTTGACAAAGCAATTTGACAGGAAGACCAGCAGAACAAGATGGATAACCGCAAGAGGAGAATGGTTCTTTCCAAGAAGCACAAGGTAGAAGCCAAAGGCAACGTATCAAGCCACTTCAAATTGATGGGTCGTCTTTTACATCACAAGAACAGTCACAACAGTTTAACAACGATGGTGAAAACAACTCAGATAACAATGCGGGCAATAAAGTCAGCAATGAGCAAGCTTCTCAATTAGTGCCAATTCAGCCAGATCAGACTCAAGAAGACAACGGTAATGGGAGGAAGCAATTTGTGTATTTCAATTGCTATGAGCTCGGTCACTTTGCAAGATTGTCTGAAGCCAAAGCGTCATCAGCCACAAGGTCAAGTCAATAACATCGTCATCACAGGAGCCAATGTAGTGCCACTTGCGTCTTCAAGTGATACCGTTCAGCCACTAGTTTCGAAGCAGTAGTAGTTTTCTTTTGGCCTTAGAATACTTATCAGAGTAATGGAATAAGATGGACTGCAGTTTACCTATGCCTTTTTTTTCTAGCTGTTCCGAATCTCGGGACGAGATTCTTTGTAAAGAGGGTAGATTTGTCACACCCTTATTTTTGTTTTAGGGATTTATAAATTGTTTAATAAATTATTTCTAGAATTTATATTAAATGTTCATTAATTTACAAGTGAATTTGATATGAGACATAAAATTTCCTAAATAAAACATGGCTGGATTTAGTTTTTATTAAATTCTCCATGATTAATTACACTCTCTGGATTTTTTTCGCATTTTTCAGAGCCCAAATACTAATTTTAATAATACAAAGAATATTTTAGTAATTATTTAAATAATAAATTAATCAGTAAATGATCTGGTTATATTTTTTTAAATACTTTAAGTGCCCAAGTATTCTTAGGATTTTTCTTGGAATTATTTGAGAACTGGAAGTATTTTTGAAAATTCGAAGATCATTTTGCTGATTAATTTAATTGAAAATGTAATTAAAATTCCCCTTTTCTTTTTCGGGCCGGTACTAGAAAGTCTATTTTTTATCCTCAGCCGATCCTTTTCCTCTCGGGCCGGCCCTTTTACTTTCTGAAGTCCATTTTCCGTTCTTCTTTCTCTCCCGTCGTCCTGCCTCCTCTCCGAGGAAGTCTATTTTGACCCCCTTTCCCGAGTTAGCCCAGGAAGTCAAAGCAACGAGAAAGTCTATTTCTCATCCTTTCTTTCTTTTCTGTTAGCCCAGACTGAAGTCTACTTTACTTCCCCGCGCCAACAGTGTCATCTTCTACCTTTGTCCGTCCTCTCGGCCAAGCCAGACCCAACGCCATTCCCCTTTCCAAATCCGGCCTCCCCGTTGCTCCCCTTCCAAAATTAGTTGCGGGAACGGATTCCCCTCGATCTCCTCTACGTTTCCCCCGAGAAGCCCCCTTGAATCCTAAAGTAAATGCTCTCAAGTCGACGCGGATTTGAGCTTTCCTTTTCCGGCCAACTCTAGGATTTCCGCCGCCAAATCCCATCATATCCAAGCCGGACTCCCTCTCCTCCGCCTATATAAAGGATGCCCGAGGTCTCTTCTTTCGTTTCCCCTACCTCTCCGAAGCCGAAGACCCTGGGAAGCCCCTCGTCGCCGTGAAGTCGATCTACTCCGCCTCCATCCGCAGCTAGCCTTGGATCCCGTCATCGCCAAGCTTCGCCGTCGATACCATTGGGTTCACAAGAAGGAGAGGAAGACCAGCCACCGCTTCGTTGCCATTGAAAGTCGCCAGAGCTTCGCCCTCGTCGTCATCCCGAGCCGCCGTCGTCTCCACCTCGCCATCGGTCACCGTTAGCCGTCGTCTGCCGTTGCGCTACCCCTTGGTGAGTTCCCCGCGTTGCGCTCTTCCTCGTGGTGTCCTCCGTTCATGCCGCCGTGCCGTAGGTCGCCGGTGACCATGGGTTGTCGTGCCGTCGTCGCCGACGATGACGTCATCGTTGATGTCAGCGCTTGCCCGCCTTGTCAGCCGCCACGTGTGTGGACCATCTCGGTGAACTTGGTCTACGGTGGACCGATCTAGGGCTGACGTCATAATCCTCCTTTCCAGTTCAAACATAATTAATAATGATGTAATAAATCTATTTAATTCTTTTAAATGGCTTTAATTGGATTAAATCTTGTAAAAATCATAACTAATTCATATGAACTCGGAATGAGACCGTTCAAGTCTCTAAATTCATCTAAAATCATGATCTACATGCTTGTTTACTTTTTTTTATTGTTTATGAGGTTTTTCTTAGTTTTTTCCCTGTTTTGCTTGTTAGCTTGTCGTTTCTGTCGTTTCGGAGGTTCTTAAGTGTGTTGGAAGTATTCTATAAGATGAAGTAAAGACCGATTATTGCAAGGTAAGTTAAACAGATCCTAAACACAATCCCTTTGAGCATGTTGATCCTATATTTACATACTCTATTTATTTCAAATGTGCATTTATTTTCGAATGACATTGGATGGTGTGAACCTATTCCTTTGTTATGGCCAATTTGCATTGATTCCTTGATACCTTGGGCTATAATTTGACTAGTTGGACTTTATATATATTGGTTCAACTAGAAATTAGTTGTAATTACTTAGCCATGCTTAGAAACTCTAGTATCATTTTATGTGGGAATAACTAATGATTCACTCATGATTATGATGGATATTTAATGATAGCTCGCGATGGTCAATCATGATTGGTTAATTAATTAACTTGCCAACTAAAACTTGACTAATGGCGGGTTGTGAGCACATGATTGTGTTGGTCGTGCTCATGATAATTAAGGACCAGTTCGCGAGCTACTGTTGTGAAACATTAACCGTATTAACCGTACTAACCATAAGCCAACGTGGGTAATGGTTGGATCTGGAGTATAATACGCTCAGCAGGAGACACCACGGTATGTCATTGTTCTTTTATCGTGGCAGACAACTAAGTCCACAGGTAGCAGACAAGTAAGTCCATAGTTGTTTTGGGCACTAAGTAGTCTCCCTGTCTAGGTAACTGGCGTGTCATTCTGTTGTGTGTGTGGGTGTCATTTTGTTGTGCGTATTATGCGAAGGGTCTTGTCATAGCTATTTTTTGAGGTACCATGGTGGTATTGAGGTGCATGGCAACATGTTGTGGGGTTGTGTCCTGTGGGTAAATTTCTATATTTCTGACCAGAGTTTAAAACTGTTCAAATAGCCGTGCCTGCGGTAATAGGTAGGCCTAGCAATGTTTTTCGTGATTAGTCCTACACTATTCATTAATGATAATAATTTGGTGATGATAACTTGTTAGATCCTGGAATGGAGATAGATCTGTGCAACCAGGATTGGTTGTTCAGAGATGATTGGGCCTGTCCAGCATTGGTGTGCTGTTCAGTGATTGGTTAATATTGATATTTAATAACTCAATTGTTTTACTACTCTCAAATATTTGCTAAATGCTGCCTTTGCAAATGAACCCTATTATTGCCATCCTTTGTTATCCCTGAGCACTTGCATACTTGCTGTGTGGCTTGCTGAGTATTCCATGTACTCACCTTGCAATAATCAATCAATCTCAGTTGAAGAAAGTTTCGAAGGAAAAAATGTTTGGCTTATACCCTAGTTGAGCTGCCTGTGGGAGAGGAGCTAAAGCCATCGCTAGATCGTTTGTCCGCTGCTGTTTTCTTTTCTTTTGTAAGCATGTAACATTATTATTGATGATTCTGTATATTAAATTATCGATTTGTGTACCTCGGCTGATTCCTGGACTAGGATTGTATACACAAATTAGTTTGAAAATTACTAGTGATTTTTCGGGCGTGACAAGTCAATCTACTATTTTTTTCGAACAAAACATAAACCAATCTAATCTAATCTCTTCCTTCCACCTTCCTCACAAGCAACAGCACGGACACGGGACAGGGCATAACCACACGATAGAAACCCTAGATGCAACTCCAAAACTAACCAACAAAAACTTCTGAAAACTAGAAAAATCAAACCCTGACGGCCAGATGATTCCGTTTACGAAGGTCTCGATGACAACGAAGACACAACGAACCTCCTTCACCATACCATGAGTTGTTAGACACCTTGGTGAAAAAAATTTCGATGTCAGATTGGTGATCTGATTGCAACAACGAAATCAGTATAACTTCAGTATTCCATTTTTGTATAGTTCAAATTTTATGGTTTGGACTTTTACATTTGAGTCGTTGTAATTTTTTTATTTACATTTAAGTCCCTGTAATCTTGCGTTGAGGTCCTTGAGTCATTTTTGTTAAAAAAGGAAGAAAAGAGAGAAAAGGCAGAAATGTGCTAAAAAATAGAAAAAGAAAAAGCCGCACAAAAAAAGAAAAGAGCAAAACAAAAAAAAAGAGTAAAAAAGGAAGGAAAAGAGAAAATCACTTGTTATCTTTGAGATTGCTTTCATATATCAGAGTTGTGCTTGAGTAGTTCTAGTGCTATCTTGTGGTATTGTTTGTCTAGGCTCGGTCTCTAGTACGTTCTAGCCTATGACCAGCACGGTACTTGACTTTGTACAATTATTCAACTTTGCATTCTCTGATTTGAGCATTTGCTAGTCATTTGCTACATATTTAAGCCTACCCAAAGCTTGACATATTTAATTGCAGCTGTATAGCAGGTGTTTGCTAAGGCATTGATACATCCAACCTCCATTAGGTTGTTTGGTTGAATCGGTGTGTCACCATTCCACTTGCATTGGTAAGAACTTATAAGAGCTTTGTTAAAAGCTTGAGTGTATGATATTTGAGCTTCCACTACCTTGTAGTTGATAGGAACGTACATATTTTTTTTGTTTATGTTACTTGTTTTCTATTAATAATGGCAAGGATATGCAAGATAATTGGGAAAAATGTGCTCAACATCGACATCTTCATCAAGACGTGAGGAGTGATCAACATGACACATGTAAGGTAACGACGTTGTTCTAGCTAAGATCAAATACGCACTACCTTATTTTGAAGGAAATTATGATCCTCATGATTACATTAAATGGAAGCTAGCAATTGATAGAGAATTTAAAAATCATGGTTTGCCTAAGAAACATATGGTTATGTGTGCCACTAGTGTTCTAACTAAAAATGTCTCTTATGAATGAAAACATCTTTGTAGGCATAACAAAATACATCAATCTTGGAAAGGCCTGAAATGATAATTGAGACATGTTTATGTTCCCATGTATTATGCTGATATTCTGCTCAATAATCTGCAATGTTTAAAAGAAGATACCAGAATTGTTACTTCATACGATCATGATATGCATGCTTGTTTATTACATTGTGGTTTAGATGAATGCGAAAAAGCTACAGAGTTGAGGTTTTTATGTGCGCTTATGAAAGAAATTCAAGGCAAGCTTGCTTCTCGAAGTTATCAATCTCTTTCTCATTTGTTACAACTTGCTTGCAATGCTGAAAGTAAAATAGAGGAGGAGATGAAAAAGCAATGTGCTATGTTTTTGCCTCTTATTACTAACCATTTGCAGGAAGTGCATAATCATGAAAAGGAGAGAGATATGAATGAGCCACTATTTTCATTGTGCACACTCGAGTTCAATGCACCTCCATCATCTGAAAAGAACATCATAGGTAAAATAATGGTGCTGAAAATAATCAAGGTGAGTATGCTGTTAATGAATTAAATTTGTCCACTTTTCATGCTAACCGAGGACAATTTTCCGTGAAGAAGAGGAGGATGATGTGATCATGGCTACTATTGATACAACCATTGCTCACATCATAGGTCAACCGAAAGATGTCAAGATTAAGCAGTCGAAGTTCTGGAATCTAATTCAGCCACCTGCTATACTGCTGAGTTCAAATGACCGCCAAATATGCATACAAGCTCCGTTTTGGGTCCATGATTACTTTATGGAAAGCTCCTGTAGTCATCTTTCAAATGGATCCAGCCTCATCTCTAAATTCTATCTAAGTCATCCGCAATCATAGAAACAAGGCGCTGTGTCACCTATAATGGCCCTATAGACTTGTAACTTTATCTGGGACCCTATCCCAAGTAGGGCCCATGTGGGGTGCGCCCCAACCTGGTGAAGCACGACCCTAGGGACCCCTTATTAGATTAAAGTTTTAGCCATTGCTACTTTACCTTATAGTTACGTGTGTCGGCTAGACCACCTAATTACTCGTCTTCGGAACCCCAACTTATTATTTGTATTGAATTCTTATTTGCAATATCAAATTGCTTTTCTCTTTTTCTTGCTTGTTTCTTCAATTTGCTTGCAGGAATAATGTTGATTTGCAATGGCAAGATCAACAACTCACGGAGAGGTGTATCATTCTCTAAAGCGTAACACAACAACATCTTATACGGTTGTAGTCGGATCGTCAACATTTCTCCCAAATCGTAGTTATCCTTAACTTACCGAAAAATCGGACCAATCAGATCCCTGAGCTTATCGAGTGGAGCTCAGACTTTATCAATTCTGCTGCCCTTGTTGGTATGGAACCCTTGCTAATCCATCTCTCAACTGCAACTTCTGTCCTCGGCATGAGACTGGAACTGAGAGGGAGCCATACAGTATTCCCATATACCATGGCAAAAATCTTGCAGGTTATCATATACAATCATAGAACACCGATAAAGATGAACAAGTGTAACCTTCATGCATCGGCAAATATTTAATTGCTTCATCAATCCTAAATTCATTCAAAGAGACATTTGAAGGCTGAATTATATTTTGATCTTGAAACCATGATCGGCTACTAGGCCTTGTGTACTTTCTAGCTTAAACACAATTACCAATTCTGATTTTCTTAACATATATTGAGTAAAGTGCACAAAAGTACATAAATTTTGACAAAATTATCGCAAGGCTATAGATTTAAGTCAACTTATCACAAAACTTTTAATTTATCATACAGATTGATGATAATTTTATTACTAAATTAGTAGTTTTGTGACACTCAATCGATTCCCCAGCATGACCCTCTCTCTTCCCTCGTGCCCTTTCAGTTGGAGCAAGTCTTTTACTGTCGTAATATGTTGCTCGACTTATTTGTCCTCTTTAACCCTCCATCATGTTCACCCCTCCCTATTTTTCTAGATCTGTTGGCAGCGATAGGGAACGGGGTGGTGGATGTTATGTGGATTGGGCGAGCGGTGCTATCTTCATCGATCTTCCCCGAGCTGGGCCCCCATGCCTCTCACGCGCTGACCTCCTCTAGCACTGGCGGTAGGTTCCCTCAATGTTAGTGACAGGTGGATAGAAGGCACGGATTCCAGGGAGGAGGCAACGACGGATCCAGGCCACAACAGGATTGGGTGGTGAATCGGTGGACCTAAGGAGGAGAGCTAGGCACTAGCAGTAGCAGAGAGATGAGCTCGCAAATGGTCTAGTTGAGGCCGGGAAGGGGAAAAAGTGGTGACCGCTGGTGGTGCATGTGATATCCATGGTAACAGCGTCACACCCGCCCTAGCACTGTTGTACGGACAGTGCCAAGGAGGGTGCACCGTAGGGGAATGGCGAACCGCCTCCTACAGAATCGTGATGCCTGTACCAGTCCCAGGATGCAGTTGCTAGTACCAATGGTAACAAAATAAGTTATACCTCTATGTTATTTCCTCGAGTAATCCTTGAAATACATCCCGCAAACAAAAGCAGCAGTAGCGGAACTTAGCATAGCTCGAACATGGATTCATGGGCAACGGCTTGGGTTTATGGACAAAACCATATTCTTCAACATCTTCAACCTAGACTCAGAAAGGGGGAAAACAACAACAATAGGTGAAATGAGTACTTTCGTACTTACCAAGCCACCGGAAAATGTGTAAAATGCAATCTCTAAATGAATGATGGTTTTCACCAACTGTCTCGATCTGCCTGTGAGTTGCTTTGCAACAACTCAAGTAGGAAGGTCAAATTTTAATTTTGTTCATTTTATTCTCTTTTCCTCAATTAGTTCATTTTATTACTTTCCCAATCCTATTCCCTGGCTCGTCTGAGCCTCTGAGGCATCCATATCCTATATCACTCTGCTTCAACTCGGAAAGCCTACTCTATATTGCCATTCTGACATCCCTAGTCACAAAGATCCGTTTCAAACTATTTAGGTCATCCATCAATCACACAGACCTACTTTGCCAATGATTCCCACCCCACTATTCATTTTTTCACAAAGCACGGGCAAACAAATATAGCTAAGAGAATCACCTCACATTCTCCCTTGACCATGGGCATGACTATTCAAATAGTTTAGCTAAACTTTGCAGAGGTTGTATGTTTTACCAACACGATAGGAACTTACAGAGAGTACTACCCGGTACTGAAAGTTCGCGAGAAGTCCTTTCCAAAGCTAGTCAAAGAAAATCCCTAGCCACATAGTCGATTCCATGACAAGCATCAAGAAATTTCCAGCCATCGTCTTCCCAGGGTATACCAAGGATGCTCCAACACCTATTAGTACTATAGGCTCCATAATAGAGGTGCCATAATAAAGGGCCAAAATCTCGAAACCCAACACTTCAGCTCCTCATCCTCGTTGTCCCACAACCACTGGCATACAAGATAATCATGAACCCAGAATTTACTCTTCCAACAGTATCCCACAATACCCGTGTGGTTGCACTATAAGATGCTCGGATGGAATTCCCAAAGGAATCGGTCCATACATGTGAATACTAGACCATGCTAGAAAGGTGAAATTCCATATTGCGAGCTTTCACAAACCTTCTTTTTACTTTTCAAACCCATCGACTCCACGAGTCAGGTTTTCGCAAAGATTTCACAACCCAGTTTTCCATATCGACAATACAACGGCCGGAGAGAGGTTGAAAGAGGGACAGAGCTGAGAGGGATCGAGAGAGAGAGCTGAGAGAGGGAGAGGCGCACTGCGGCTTGGAGATAAGGAGGAGAGAGAGAGCGCAGTGGGTGGGTGGACATTATAAGTGCTGGCTCGGCTCGACATTACCAAAAAAATGCACCGGCTTGGCTTGATTTATTATATGTGTCGTTTTTTTTAAAAAAATGGGCACCTATAATATATTATAGGTACTGGTTTTAAAAAACCAGCACCTATAATATATTATAGGTGCCGGCTATTTGTAAAAAACCAACACCTATATTATATTATAGGTGCCGGTTATTTGTAAAAAAACCAGCACCTATAGTATTAGTGTTGGTTTTTCTACAAAACCAGTACCTATAACTGTTTAAAGGTGCTGTTTTTTGTGTTTTCACCCCTTGTAAGTGGAAGAAGACCTATAGGTGCCGGTTTTAACACTTCCGGTACCTTTAGTGCCGATCTCTATGTGCAGTTTTGTAGTAGTGTGTCTAAATCTTTGTCTCTTCAACCATCCACTTTAGATGTCGTACACCACCCCCTTTTCTTATTGCCGAAATCTAGTTTCGACAATTGGCGCGCTAGGTATGGGGTGCGTCGAGTTTTTCGTCGACAAGTGCAATGGGATCAACTTCAGGAGTCGATGGTTTCGCCTTTCCCCCAGGGCAGGCCTATCGCTTTGGCAACCTCGACTTCATCACCAACAATTTCGGCAACATCTCTCTTCTCGACTTGATTCAAACCAGTCGGGGAGGAACCACGTCCACTCGGCCCCGTTTGGGTTACCAAACACCGCCGAAATTTACTCCAAGCTACAGCCCTCCGAGTCGGCTTCAAACCACTCGGGGGAATCGCCTACATCAGCTCGCTCTCGCGGCCTCTTCAACGACGCGACAACATATCCTCAGATCACCATGCAACTTCCTCCACTGCTCGACGCAACGTTTGGATCTAGATCCGGTTCCCCTCGTAGGTCCTGACCGGAACAAGCTTCGGCTTCACCTGGATTGGGCTTCAGGGAGGTGGCCATCATACTCCAAGCACTTGGATCTTGCACCAACACAGAGATCGTCGACTACATTAGTTCTTTCGACAACCCTAAAGACGGCACTACCGAAAGCATGGGAAGTTCCGAGTTTAACAACGAGTACACCCCATTTATTTTTGGTGTGTTCATGGCAGATGTAGTCGACGACGAAACACAAGCACAACGTGCTAGAGAAGTAGAGAAGGAGCGTGCATGACTCGAACAGGAAGCCAAAGGCAAGGAGGAGGAAGACCAAAGGAAGCGAGACCTTGCTCAAGCCGGGTGTACTGCCCGCCACGCAATTCTTCAGACCCGTGTTGACAACACCAACGTCTTCGTCACGCCTCAACAGAATGCGATCGCAGCAGTTACCCTGCTCGATACCGTCATTGACATGGCTTCGCCTAATGTGACACCGATTTTTAACAAAGTAAAACCATGATCGCCGCTACCGTGCCCCCGGAAGCTGGAGGCAGCCATCGTGCTAGGAATCTAATGCAGAAACACCAACCGGTAATCGTCTACCACCTCTCTATTCTGGAGATTATCGGGTCCCCGAGCACAACAAAGCACGCACCGAATCCAATCTACATTATCGTGACAATTATGAACAACGAGGTCCGGATCAGTCGGCCAACTCCCGTGATCAACTCCACGAACCACCTCCTCATAACTATAATCCTCTTGGCGACCCTAATTATCATGACGGCACCCAGCATGTAACGCCCAGTGACCTAAGGCACACACTCAATCAGCACTATCGTGAAAGGGAGCATCGTTCCTATCGTAACGATCAAAGATATTCTCTCGACAACGGTGATGATGGAGTTCCAGCTTTTACCTGTGAGCTGCGTCGAGTGGATTGGCTGACTAGTTACAAACCAACAGGGATCGAAAAATATGACGGCAGGACCAACCTTGAATCATGGCTCACCGTCTACACCATGGCCATCAGCACAGTAGGAGATAGTAAAGCTATGGAGAATTATTTGCCTGTAGCACTCGTCGACTCCGCTAGTAGTTGGCTGGCTGGTTTGCCAAGGGGCTCAATCGACTCTTGAAGCCAGCTCCATGACCACTTCATTGCCAACTTTCAAGGGACTTTCGAGAGACCAGGAACACACATTGACTTTCGCAAGACTACATTCGGTTTTTTTCTGAAAGCCATAACAATATCCCCGACATCACCGACGACGTCATCATTGCAGTTTTTTAGAAGGGAATTCGCGATGAACTACTCATTGGAAAATTTGGGCGTAAGCCCCCAAGAATAGTTAAGAAGCTCTTCGAGACAACCAATTCTTATGCCAAGTCTGACAATGCAATCAAAGCGTCACGACAGCAGAAGAAGTCGGGGAGCACCTGGTGTCCCAAGAAAGACAATGGCAATAATAACAACAACAACCAAAAAGATCGCAAGCGTAAGCCCGAGGATCTAGTGGCTATGACTACAAACCACCAACAACAGTGCCCACGCATCAATATCTACGACAAGATCATGAACGGCCCTTGCACGCATCATCCAAATCATCAACATGCGGCCAAGGATTGCTTCATCTACAAAAAGTTTGCTGAGGAATATGCGGCCCAGCTAAAGCCGACCGCTGCAGACGGCACTTCGGGTAATAAAAAGGATGACGGCGATGGCGACTCAGGATCCTTTCAAGACCCTAGAGCCAAGTTAAATCACGTCTTTGGAGATTCGTTTGCTTACAAGTCCAAGAGGAAGCAGATGCTAACCGACAGGGAGATCAATGCCGTTCAACTTGAAGTACAACAATATATACGATGTTCCGAGGTAGCAACCATGTTTGACCGCTCGGATCATCCAGACCGGGTGGCTCACCTGGGACGGTACCCCCCCTCCCCCGGTTATAGACCAAGTTGTTGGCAATATCAAGCTGAAGCGTGTCCTCATTGACGGTGGCAGCGCCCTTAACATCCTCTTCGCCAAAACGCTGGACGAGATGCAGATTCCAAGATTCAAGTTGAAACCAAGCTTTGCTCCGTTTCACGGGGTTATCTCCGGGTTACCTTCAACACCACTCGAGCAGTCACCATTGGCACCCGGGATAATTTTCGGACTGAAAATATTTGCTTTGAAGTTGCTAACTTCAAGGCTGCTTACCATGCCATATTGGGAAGGCCGGCTCTGGCCAAGTTTATGGTCGTTCCCCACTACACCTATATGATGATGAACATGCCAAGAACACGAGGAGTAATTTCTCTGCGCAGCGATGTCAAGCAAGATTTTACATGTGGCAAGGAAAGTTGTGAGATTTCCTAATCTCGTGAGAGATCACTTGGCCAACAGGAGATCCAACTGGCTGTGTCAACATCACCAATAGGAGAAATCCCTACCAAGAAGCTACCCAAGAGAGGAGAAGGCGACACCAAGACCAAGAAGATTCCACTCGATCCAGTGGATCCTTCCAAGACCGTTGTGATCGGGGTTGAGTTAGATTGTAAATAGAAAAGCGTGCTCATCATCTTTATTCAAGCTAATAAAGATATATTTGTCTGAAAACTGTGTGATATGCTTGGTATTCCTAGAAAAGTGATTAAGCACTCATTAAATGTGAGAGAAGAAGCGAAACCTATCAAAAATCAACTCCGCTGATTTGCACAAGATCGAAGGGATGCAATTAAGGAAGAACTAACCAAACTTTTGGCAGCAGGATTCATCAAGAAAGTTTACCATCCTGACTGTTTGGCTAATCCAGTCCTAGTTCGAAAGTAGATGGGACAATGATGAATTTGTGTGGATTATACTGATCTCAACAAGTCTTGTCCTAAAGACCCTTTCGGTCTACCTCGCATTGACCAGGTCGTTGATTCAACGACCGGCTACGAGCTTCTTAGTTTTCTCGACTGCTATTCAGGATATCATCAGATCAGTTTAAAGGAGTCCGACTGCTTGAAGACCTCATTTATCACCCCATTCGGTGCGTATTGCTACATCACGATGCCTTTGGGTTAAAGAATGCCAGAGCTACTTGCCAGTGCATGATTCAAAGATGTTTGTGTTCACAACTTGGACGTAACGTGGAGGCCTATGTCGATGATGTTGTTATCAAGACCAAGCAAAAAGACAATTGGATCGTTGGTTTGAAGGAAACCTTCAAGAATATCCAGGCCTTTAGGAGGAAGTTGAACTCAAAGAAGTGCACCTTCGGAGTACTGTCGGGGAAGCTGCTTGGTTTCGTGGTGTCTCATAGCGGCATCGAAGCCAGCCCAGAGAAGATCAACGCTATACGCAACAAGAAGCCGCCAAGTACCCAAACGGATGTTCAAAAACTCACCAGGTGCATGGCGGCACTCAATCGTTTCGTCTCCAAGCTCGGCGAATGAGGTATGCCCTTCTTCAAGCTGCTCAAAAAGACATATGGTTTTCAATGGACACTTAAAGTCCAGAAAGCCTTTGAAGACTTCAAAAGTTTCCTCAAGACGCCATCAGTAATTGCTTCCTCGAGTCCATAAGAGCCTTTGTTGCTTTATGTATCGGCAACTTCTTAGGTAGTTAGCACGGTGTTGGTTGTCAAGTGAGAAGAGGAAGGACATGTTTAAAAAGTTCAGAGGCCAATTTACTTCATTAGCGAGGTGTTGGCTGATTCCAAGACGCGTTACCCATTGGTACAAAAGTTGCTATATGGAGTCTTGATCACGGTCAGGAAGTTGGCTTATTATTTTCAAAGCCACTCAGTTACGGCAGTCACATCTTTTTCACTTGGCAACGTCCTTCACAATCGAGAAGCTACAGGGCATATCGCAAAATGGGCTTTGGAGTTGATGGCATTAGATATCTTTTTCGAGGCGTGAACATCCTTTAAGTCTCAAGTTTTTGCAGATTTTGTTGTCGAGTGGATTGGGTTCCTGAGAAGAAACTAGAATATTGGACTATGTGTTTTGACGGTTCCCAAAGAGTTACTGGCATTGGAGCTGAGATTGTATTGACTTCCCCAACTAGAGAACGATTACGTTATGTTCCTCAAATTCACTTCCCGGCATCGCATAACGTGGCTGAATATAAGGCTTTACTTCATGGGTTACGACTTGCTATATCCTTAGGGATATGTTGGATGATAGTGCACGTTGATTCATAGTTGGTTGTCAATCAAGTGATGAAGGATTGGTCTTGTCTTGATGACAACAAGGCTACTTATCATTTGGAGGTTCGCAAGCTGGAAGACAAGTTTGATGGTTTGGAGCTATCTCACGTTTTGTGATACAATAATGAGGCTGCTGATCAATTGACAAATCTTGGGTCCAAGCATGAAGCTGCTTCGACTGATGTTTTTGTGGAACACCTTCATGAGCTGACTGTTGCAAAGAAGGATGTTCAGGAAGAAGACACATCAAGACAAGTCCCAATGCTGGAGACCGACTGGAGGATGCCTTTCATCAAGTTTTTGACCAAATGAGAGTTACCTCAAGATCAGAACGAGGCCGAGCGAATTTGTCATCATAGTCAGTACTATGTAATATCAAAAGACGAGCTATACAAACACAGTCCATCAGGTATTTTACTTTGATGTGTTTCACCTGAAGAGGGACGCCAGTTATTGGCAGATATCCACTCGGGAATATGTGGCAGTCATGCTACAGCACGTGCTTTGGTGGGCAAGGCGTATAGGCAAGTTTTTTTTGGCTTACAGCTATTACTGATGCGAATACAATCGTTCGGACTAGTGAAGGATGTCCTTTTTTTGCTCGACAGATTCATGTTCCAGCTCAAGAGTTGCAAACAATTCCGCTCTCATGGCCTTTTTCCATTTAGGGGCTTGACATGGCTCTTGGAGGTTTTACGCATTTATTTGTGGCGATAGATAAGTTTTCTAAGTGGATTAGAGCCAAGCCGGTTGAAACAATTACAGCAGATAAAGCGCAGGATTTCTTTTTTAACATTCTCCTAATAGGATAATTACTAATAATGGCACTCAATTTACTAGTGGAGTTTTTAAGGATTTTTGTGAAGATTTTGGGTTCAAGATATGTTATGCTTCTGTTGCACATCCGAAAGCAATGGTCAAGTTGAGCGTGCTAATGAGATGATTCTCCAAGGGGTTAAAGCTCGAGTATTGTATAGGCTACGACCTTATGCCGGTCGATGGGTAGAAGAATTATTTTCGGTCCTTTAGTCTCTATGGACTACACCCAGCCGGGCAATAGGTTCATCTCCTATTTTTTGGTATATGGAGCTAAAGCTATGTTGCCGAGTGAGATGGGATTTGAATCCCTTTGGGTGCGCAATTTTAATGAAGATAGAAGTGATCAAGATCGAACAGAGGATTTAAACCGATTGGAAGAAGCTCGTGAGATTGCTCTTATTTAGTCGGCTAAGTATCTCCAAGGACTTCAGCAATATCATAATCGTAATGTTCGTTACAGGGCATTTATTGTTGGGGATTTGGTCTTGTGAAAGATTCAAACAAACAAAGATAGACACAAGTGTTGGTATTTCTTACGTTCACAGATAAATCCGCAAGTGCACGAATACCTTAGAGCATTTCCACTTAGGGTGACCATAGGGTATCGAACATGAGAAACGTGTGTGTATATCTTCGGGACAGTTTCAGGAAAGACATGGAAGTCAACCAAATTTACCACGTCTAACTCCTGATCCAAAATTCCAATTGGTTCAAGGAAAACTTTTAAAAGATGACCATTTTTCTTGAAGACATTACCTTCATCGTCCTGAAGCGTGACCGCTCCATGCGATGAAGTGTCCAGAATGGTGTATGGTCCTAGCCATTTGCTCCGAAGTTTTCCATGTCCAAAGAGTTTCACCCTGGAGTTGAACAGGAACACCTTGTTTCCTGGTTCAAACTCCTTAGCCTTCATCCGCCTATCATATCATCTTTTGGTTCATTCCTTATAGTTCCTGGCATTATAATAGGCTTTATCTCTCCATTTCTCTAACTCCGACAGCTGCAATTGTCGGTGGCGTCCGTGTTGTCCCAAATTCATATTCCAAGTTAGGATAGCCCAGTGTGCCTCGTGTTCCAGCTTGACCGATAGATAGCATGTCTTACCATATACGAGCTGGTATGGTGACATGTCGATGGGTGTCTTGTATGCAGTCCTATATGCCTAAAGAGCATTGGGTAGCTTATGCTTCCATGCTTTCCCCATTTCATTGATGGTCTTCTGCAGAATGTTCTTGATTTGCTTATTGGATGTTTCTGCCTGACCACTTGTCTGGGGGTGGTATGGACTTGCAATATTATGCTATGTCCCAAGCTCTTGTAAAAATTTACGGAAGGTCTTATCGATGAAATGATACCCTCCGTCACTGGTTACCATCCGTGGTGTACCGAAATGATGGAATATGACCTCCTGCAACATTTTGCGGGCGTGCTTGGTGTCAGTGGCATGACATAGCATTGCTTTCACCCACTTGGACACATACTCGACGGCCACCAGGATATACTCGCAGTCATGGGACTTTAGGAAAGGCCCCATGTAGTCAATACCCCATACATCAAAGAGTTCCACTTGAAGGTTGTATGTTAGGGGCATCGCATCGTGAGCGGTGATACCTTCATGCTTCTAGCACCTTGCGCGTCGCCGAATGAACTCTTTTATGTCTTCATACATTGTAGGCCAAAAGAATCCACTCTGCCAGATCTTTGCCTGGGTGCGGAATGCACCGTAGTGGCCTTCATTGAAGGCCGCATGGCACTTCTCAATGATCTGGGCGCCTTCAACTGTTGGTACACCTTCTGAGTAGTCTATCGGAGCAGACTCGATAAACATATGGCTCATCCCATAAGTGCCTTCGGCTCTCATAAATGAGTCATCTTTTGTTTTCTCCTGGTGGAACATCCCACAACCATGAAGTTGACGATGTTCGCATACCACGGGTTCGAGTCTATCACCTTTAGTAACATGTCGTCTCATGGGAAATCATTTATCGATAGCTCCTGCATGTTAGTGATTTGCATGCGCGATAAATGTTCTGCTACAGAATTTTTTACTCCTTTTTTATCTTTAAATTTAAGATCAAATTCTTGGAGTAGAATAACCCACCTTATTAACTGAGGTTTTGCATCTTTCTTAGTGAGTGGGTATTTTAATGCAGCATGATCAGTGTATACTATTATCTTGGCTCCAACTAAGTAAGATCTAAATTTATCGATTGCAAAAACCACGACCAAGAGCTCCTTTTCAGTTGTGGCGTTGTTAAGCTGAGCTCCTGTCAATGTTTTACTAGCATACGCAATAGCATGGTGTTTCTTATCTCTAGTTTGACCGAGAACGGCACATACAACATAATCACTAGCATCGCACATGATTTCAAACAGAAGCGACCAATCAGGGGGTTGAATAATTGGTGCTGAAATGAGTGCTTCTTTTAGGTAAGTAAAAGATGTTAGACACTCATCATCAAAGTTAAAGGGAGCATCCTTAGCTAGTAGGCTAGTGAGAGGTCTAGCTACTAAAGAAAAATCTTTAATAAACCGACGATAGAACCCCGCATGACCCAGAAAACTACGGACCCCTTTAACATTGGTAGGAGGTGGAAGTTGCTGGATTACCTCTATTTTAGCCTTGTCCACCTCAACTCCCCTTTCGGAGACACAATGTCCTAGGACTATTCCTTCACGAACCATGAAGTGGCACTTTTCCCAATTAAGTACCAAGTCCTTTTCTTGACATCATTGCAAGACATTGTCTAAATTCTCCAAGCAATGATTAAGAGTTTTTCCATAGACGGAGAAGTCGTTCATGAAAACTTTCATGATTTGCTCGATCATGTCGGAGAAGATAGACATCATGCACTGTTGGAATGACACGGGTGCGTTACACAACCCGAACGACATTCGCCGGTAAGCATACGTGCCATACAGGCATGTGAACGTTGTCTTGCTTTGATCATCGGGATGGATGGGAATTTGATGATAGCCAAAATAGTGTTAACAGCAAAATTTGACAAAGAAGCAAAGGGATAAAAATAGATTCGAAGTGGATTCGAAGGAGATAGGGTTGTGTTAATAGCAAATTTTGGTAAGATATGCCAGCAATCAAGATTGGGTCCAAAGCGGATTTGAAGGAATAAGACAGTTTCCAAGAATAGACAGTGCATCGACTGAAGCCATATTGGTCGATATGGAATCGGACTCGAGCAGCTGATATGGTTACATGGATCAAACTCGGTTGAGCCAATACGGATAACTTAGCTTCATATTGGTTTCGGAGAAGGGCTTGAAGCTGTTGCCGGCTAGAAATTGAGTCCAGATAAGGCAATTGTATCTATTAATTAGGAATAAGTGTTAATTTTCTTTTTGTAATATTGTGGTAAGAGTCCACCTAGGACTTGTTTGTTTAGGCAAGTTGTAATTTGTGTCCGGCAAGGACAAAGTCTGTATGTAAGGGTATAGATGTAAGCTCGAGGTATTGTAAAGACAACAACAGTTCATTAAACACCTTCGGCGCATCTCCACCTTTTCCTCATTACTTTTCGACGAGTTCTTGCTTCGAGTTGGGCATCGGTTTCGATCTTCAACTGGAGGTATGGCTTGTTAAGTTACCACATAACTTAGCTAATCTAAATGGATGGCTCGATTTACTTTTATCGGTCAGGCCTTGTTTAAGATTTTGTCGATATCGGCTAAATCAGCTAATTGGTGTAGATTGGCTAAAGTATCCACCACTCTGAAAAACAGTCAAAGATTTGATTGTCTAGATATCATGCATCTTTCTACACTTTGTGCTGCCTCAGCCCTAGTCATAATTAGAACCATGATTTTTAGTCTGTCCCTTGTTTGTAATAGGGGTAGTATCGAAGTTTCAGCTAATCTTATCCGATATAACTGTTTAGTTTTGTTTAAATTGCTTTAATCATGCTTTCTATGTTATATCTGCCCCTTATACAAGGATATCACTTTAGTTAAATATATCAAGCTTGTCTTGATATATTTACCTAAATTGATATTCTTGTATAAGGCTGTATCTGAGTATTAGCCGATACGGTATCTATTTCTGACCTAATTATGACTCCATCGGCTATGATCTAATCTTTTCTTATAGATTATGTATTTACAGCCGATGGAACATACTTAGGGTTTGCTTTACATTACTTTTCTTATACCTTTGTTAACACCAGAATTTGGTAAGCCTCGAAGTCCTCATCGGCCTAGGATCTATATCGGCCGATGGGGGTTATCTCAAACCAACCACCAATAGCAGTTGGATTCTTGTTAGATTCGGGAAGATCTTATCCAGAGAAGACTGAATTTGAGGAGGATGCGACTTGTATCTTTTAATTAGGATAAGTTTGTTAGTTTCCTTCTTATCTTTAGGAAAGTTTGAGTCGTATTCTGTTAGGATTTTTGTTAGCCTATGGGTATAAATATGTAAGCCCGTAGTTTATGTAATTTTTATCTCAGGATCAATACAACTTCGGCGCATCGCCAATCTTTTTATTTTCGTCTTCTTCGGCGAGTTCATGCCCTTCTCGCGAGGGGTAAGTCTCGTTATGGCTGCCTGCGCTGTCGGGGCTAGGGCTTCGACGTTCTGATCTCGTCAACGTAAGCACCTATTATCATATATCTTAATCAATCTGGTTTGGCTTCTTGATTTCGTTATATCGGCTGAGATTCGCTTTAGGGTTTATGCCGGTATTGACTAAATCACCTTACTAGATTGGATTGGCTAAGGTATCTACCACCTTGAAAATCAGTCAAGGGCTTGATTGTCTAGGTCTTGTGTTTCTTTTCATACTTAGTGCTGCATCAGTTCGGTTTGACCTACTAAGTCGTGATTAGAACAGTAATCTCTAGCCTGCTTGTTGACTGCCAATAAGGGTTTCATCGGGGTTTCAGCCGGTGAGTTATCTGGACGTTGCATCGGCCCAAGAGTTTTACAGATAGATTGGATCTGGCTGATGGCAACAGAGTATATATTGTTTATCTACTTATTGAGAGTTTATGCCATTGGACCTCTGGCCGATGTGTGCTTTAATCTTCAGATCAATATTTATTTTATATTTGGATTATGCTATATCACATTGCTACATCATCATGTTATCGTCGGCCGATCGCTTCTATATAAATGTTTGCTTAGTACACAGCTGATGGTTCAAAACCCTAACTACATCGGCTGGTACTGGCATCGGTTGGGATTGTGCCATCGGCCCATCGGCTGATCGGTTGTTTTGGCTATCGGCTTATCGGCCGATAGACTTTCTGTTCTGCTGTTTTGCATATCTTGTCAGTGGCAGGATCAAACTGACTGGCACGCCTGCACTTCATCAATTTTAGGACCTGCACTGGAGCTAAGCAGATCTCCCAGGCCGCCGTGGTAACGCGGAACCAGTTTTTTTGCTGGACGGGTCCAAATTCTGCGCCAACAACCTTACAGCCAATTCTATCAAGATCGCATCTACTAGGTTTATACGATATGTCATCAGCCTATCGGCCGATTAGCTATCGTACGTCTAACCCGGTTTTATTGTATATCTTATTGGTTGCAGGATCAAACCACCTAGCACGCCCTGAACCCGTTTTCTAAGATTTGGACCTGCACTGAAGTGAAGCAAATCTCCCAGGCCGCTGTGTTTTTACATTAACAGGTTGTTTTTCAAAAACAGAGCAGCGCATTGGTTGGAAACTGTATCGACCAAGACAGAATCGGACCCGGTTAGCCCATACAGGCATTGCGAGTTCATATTGGACTCAGGAGAAGATCTGAAGATATTGCTGAACAAGGATTAACTTCAGAAGAGGAAATTGTATCTATTAATTAGGAATAAAAGTTAGATGTTTGCTTTAATGGATTTGTGGTAAGAGTCCGTCTAGGGACTTGTTTGTTTATTCTGTAATTAGGCAAGTTTGAGTCATGTCCGATATGGACAAGGTTTGTATATTCGGGTATAAATATATGCCTAGTGTCTTGTAAGAAAACAACAACAGTTCAATACACACTCTCGACGCATCGCCACCCTTTACTTTTACTTTTCGACGAGTTCTTATTTCGAGTTGGGCTGCATTAGCTTCGAACTCCAGCAAGAGATATGGCTTGTCACGTCGGCTTGTATCGATGGATTAGGGCATCGATTTAGATGTTCTAATCTATCTTATGCAACTATTGGCTGTAATATATCTTGGTTAATCTAACTTGATGGCTCAATTTGTATCAGCCAAGCCTTTTCTAAGATTTTGTCGGTATCGACTAAATCGTTTTGTCAGTTTAGATTAGCTAAGGTATCTACCACCCTGAAAATCAGTGAAAGGCTTGATTTTGTTTAGACTTTATGCTTCCTTTCATACTTAGTGCTACATCAATTGGGTTTGACCTACTAAGTCGTGTTCAGAATCATAAAAACTAACATGCTTATTGATTGCCAATAAGGGTAGAATCGAGGTTTCAGCCGATCTTACCTGATATAACTGTTTTGTATTTAAGTTAACATGCTTTCATTTGCTTGGTATATTATATCTATCATCTTATACAAGTATATCAATCCTTTAAATATATTAAGCTTGTTTCAAACCTCACGTTGCCATCGGTTGAATTCGATCCGTCAAGGTCAAAACTTGTTTATTATATTTGATCAAGTTTGATATTATTATATAAGGTTGTATTGGGGTTCTAGCTGATACATTATCTGAAACTATCTTAAAATATCTCATCGGCTATGATATAAATCCATGTAATTATTGATTTGCCTAATCTTGATTACAAACAAATAATACTGTCTCGGTTGGGTCCGATTTATCGTAATTGCTCGCATCTAAGAAAAGGATTAAATTAGTAGTTACCCGTTATTTTTCTCTATGGCCGATCATGTTTTTTTTGGGTCTAATCTACAATAGTTACCCATCGGCTAGTCAATTAGGCTATACAATTGTATGATAATTGATCTTGAAAGATATCAACCTCATGCTGCATCGATTGGGTTTGACTTATAGGATTGATTCTGTTACGGAAAAGTTGTTTATGATTATATTTAACCTTAATCTAGTTTATTAGTGGCGTCTTTTACCTTACAACCGATTCAACTTGTTTGCATCATCTCGATTTCTACGATAAGTCATTGGCTCACCAGCCAATCGACTATCGTTTACTAACATTATTTTTCTTGTATATCTTGTTGGTTGCAAGATCAAACCAACTGGCACGGCCTGAACCCGAAAGCAAGATTTGGACCTGCACTGGAGCTAAGTATAACTCCTAGGCCACCGTGTTTTCTCATCAACACACTTTTGGCACGCCCAATGGGACAAATTTCAAGACTGTCATCATGCCTGCTGAACTTACAGAAGAAAATATTATTTCAGTTACTGTTAAACAACTGTTAGAGGAACTGAAGGCAGAAATGGAACAATTAATTCAAGATTTTCAAAAGATGTATTTGGAATCCTACAGTGTTACTCGGCAAGGGAAAATGATATAAAAAGGAAAAATAATCTTCCCAAAGCCTGAAGCAGATACTAGTGCACAAGGAGAAATCAAAGCAAAGGTTGAAGATCAAACAATTGATGACAAGATGACCTTACAAGATAGAATTGATTATGTAGTACACCATGCTTTGATTAATCAATGAAATGTGTTAGTTAATGCATTAATTAATATGGCCAAGAAGGTGGTGGATGGAATTATAGCTGAAGAGAAAGCCAAAGGACCGATATATTTGCCAAATAATGTATTCCCACCTTATAGAACTGTCAAGACTGAGATACCAACCTCTTCATTAGGAATATAACAACAGCCGGTTTCTCAGCAAATGACACAGAATCAGGCTTCGCAGTTAACAAGGGGCACACAACCACCATCGGCTGGAATGTTTCCAAATTTGTAGTCGATAGGAGAACAAACAATTCAGCAGCCCATTCAGCAACCGATTGTATCACAACCACCATTGGATCACAATACATGCATGAGATACCACAAAATTTTCAACATCTACCACATCAGCCCTATTTGGGTCAACATATGAGTTCTCAGTATCAACCAATGTCATCACATCAATATCGGCCAGAACCTGTCCCATAGTTTCAATATCAACCTCAGTACACTAACTATGAACAAACACCACAGTATGGAGGTAATAGATAGCAACAGCAATGGGCCGGTATGATTGCAGAAGTAATGAGAGAACAATTTGGAATCAAGCCCAAGAATAATGGGATCATGTCTCGGTATCCATATCAAGAACATTTTTATAGGGTTCCTTTCCCAAACCGATACAAGATTTCAGATTTCTCAAAGTTTTCAGGTCAGGATAATATTTCAACATATGAACATATCAGCCGATTCTTAGCACAATGTGGGAAGACATCGGATGTTGAAGCTTTGAGAGTTAGTCTTTTTCCATTGTCCCTATCTGGATCGGCGTTTACCTGGTTTTCTTCTTTACCTTACAATTCTGTCAAAGGATGGGCTGATCTAAAAAACAATTTCACAAATATTTTTTCAATGGGGTTCAAGAGATGAAGTTGTCAGACTTGACATCTATAAAGCAGATATCTGATGAATAGGTTCCAGATTATATTCAGAGGTTCAGAGATATGAGAAATAGATGTTATAGTCTTAATTTAACCAATTCACAGCGTGCTGATTTGGCCTTCCAAGGATTGCTTGGACCGATAAGGAAGAGATTTTTCTTCACAGGACTTTGAAAGCCTAGCTCATTTAGCACAGAAGGTATTGGCACATGAACAACAATGTCCACATTCGTCCTGGCCTGGGAGATCTTACCCAACCGGCGTTTGTTTGGATTCAAGTCGGGTCCATCATTTTTCCCGTCTTTGCCACAACTCCAATCTCGCCTTCCCCAATGCTAGTTGGGATCAAGAACAAAGCCGCAAGGACGACGAAAAACAATCCTCCGTCAACTGCTCCTCCTATCCGATCAGAGAGGAAGATGCCGATGACATTAGCTCCCCGAAGAACTCCTAAAGCAGCAAAACCCCAGACATTTGTTAAGGGTCAGGTCTCGGCAAGGAAGTCTCTGCAAAACCACCACACCTGGTGTTCAATCCACAAGACATCCCAGCACTCTCTGGTCGAATGTCGAGTGATACTTCAAGTGAAGGCTGAACTCGATGCTTGTAAAGATCAAAATATCCAACGCACATCTCCATACAAGGCATGATGCCCGATCCACAAATCAAAAAGTCACCCCCTTACCGACTATAAGATCTTCTTGAAGGTCATCGAATCCATGGTTCGCATCCCCTACTGTTCGAACGACTAACATCACGATCAAACTCAAGATGTATCGATGGACGATAGCGAGATGGGAACTCCAGATCGCCTGGTCGGATTCATTGACATCAATCCTTGCGAACCCTCCGTCCTTCACAGTTTGGAATCTTCAGGATCCAACTTCCCTCGTGAAGTTAATGTGATTGAAAGGGTCGTCGAGGACGTACGTGAAGAGGGTGAGGTTCATTCGGGAGAAGAACCACCTGCTCCTGTTGCATCACGTCAACCCATCAAGTTGGTTCAAACTCCTGCTGAACACTTCACCGTGGTCAACTCGTTACTGAAGCAAACTCCGTTCAACCTAGTGACCTTCCCGGAAGCAGATGACTGGGTTAGACAGATACAGTCAACGATAGCCAACCTCAACTCTGCCTTCTTGGCTGCAGCTGGATCAAACCCCCAAGGTCCTTCTCGAGATCCCCATCAATATGTTGGGGACCGAGCACCAGAGAACGATGCTGCCGAGGACGCTCTCAGTCCGTACCCTAATCAAGACCTGGGCCGCAATCCTCAAAACGCATCACCAAGAATGCAGGCCCATGAACCCCCTCCGTATCAAGATGATTGCGACCTTCTCAATCATTTGAATGGGCGTAGGCGGGAGCAACGAGAACGGGACGATGTCGACCACCGCCAACCACGCGCACCTCGCGGAGGAAACAGAGGATGGGACGACAGCGACAATGGAGAAGATCGCAACAATAATCGAGGTCATCGAGATCACCAAAGTCAACAGGGCGACAACGACAAAGGTCGACAACATCGGGATGACAATCGACGATGACGAAACTCGTAATCTATGAACTCCAGGAGGGACTGAGGACGGGGCCATAGGTCAAGGGGCCGCACCCCTCACTACGACAATCCTTCGTCATCATCGTCGTCAGCTGGAGGCGGTTCTCGTAGGCCACAAGGACATCGTCCACCCTTTATACCAGGAGGCGGATGTCAGGCTTTCACACCCGCTCTACGAGAAGTGCGACGGCCAAACAAATTCTGTCCTACCGCGGTAGAGAAGTATGATGGTAGTACTGATCCAGAGGAGTTCCTGCACATTTACTCTACAGTTCTCTACGCGGCCGGTGCAGACGACAACGCACTGGCGAACTACTTACCGGCAGGGTTGAAAGGATCTGCTCGGTCATGGCTGGTGCACCTTCCATCTCACTCGATTTCTTCCTGGGAATACCTGTGGCAGCAGTTCGTCGCCATCTTTCAAGGAACATACAAGCAGCAAGTAGTTGAGGACGATCTACACGCCCTTAGGCAAAACTCGAGACTAAGGGACTATATACGATGTTTTAACAAATGCCAGAATACGATCCCCGAGATCACCAATGCTTCTATCATACGCGCGTTTAAGTCAGGCGTCCGAGATTGCTACCCCATCAAAGAGCTGGTGACAAGGCGAATCACATGTGCCATGAAGTTGTTTTAGATCATCGACAGATGTGCCCATGCAAAGGACGCCCTCAGGAGGAAAGATGAAAAAGGCAAGGTGATCGAGGTGAAGCAACGGCCAGGAAAGATGCACCGGAGTCCACCAAAAAGAAGAAACAAAATCGCAAAAAGGAAGGGAAGCGTAAAGCGGAGACAGAGGTCCTTTTTGCAGAACAAGCAAACCCACTCCCAAAGCGCCTAGCCCTTTGAGGCAACAGTGGTGCCCAATACACAAGACTGGCACACATACCTTAGAGGAGTGCCAGGTTTTTCAAAAAGCTTTGGCGAAACAGCTGGCCATCAAAAAAGGAAAGAGAGTTCGTGTGGTCGAGAGGAGCACCGATGATCTCTCGTTCGATGATGAACTCGTGTTCGCAAACATCGACCAACATGTAGCCCATATCTTCGCCGGTTCTACGATGTACACCTCTAAAAGGGAGTACAAAAAGGTAGAACGCGAAGTCTGCTCTACTTCACGAGGAGTTGTTGCCAAGATGAAGTGGTCCAACCAGAAAATCAAGTTCTCTGACGCCGTCCACCTGACAACGACAATCATACCAAACTGGTATCCGATAGTAGTTGAACCCACGATTAGGAATATCAAGGTTGCACGGGTCCACATCGACGATGGCAACTCCATCAATCTCCTCTACGTCAGCACCCTCGACGCAATGGATATCCATAGAAGTGAGTTTATCCCTTCCGAGCAGCCCTTTCATGGGATCACTTCAGAATCATCGTCAAAACCACTGGGAAGATTACGCTAGCCGTGACGTTCAGCCAGGCTAACAACTTCCATACAGAGTAGATCACTTTCGACGTAGCAGATCACTTCCGTTTGACATTACTTACAATGCTATCCTCGGAAGGACTGCTCTCACGAAGTTCATGGCGGTGTCCTACTACACAAACCAAATTCTCAAGATGCCAGGCCCAAAAGGGACAATCACGATCCCCGAAAACATGAAGGTAGCGGTATAGTACGACAAGAGAAGCCTCGACATGGTCAAGCATACTCCCGCGCCACCCGCCACTACAGAGCCTCCTTGAAAAGTGAGCAAGCCCAAGATGGCACCCAAGCCTGACAACGCAATCAAGATCATCCCGCTGGCCAGTAGCAACCCCGACAAAACAGTCAAGATTGGGGCAACACTCAACAGCAAATAGGAACTCGAGCTCATCACCTTCCTCCGCGAGAATGCAGACGTGTTCGCTTTGCAACCATCCAACATGCCTGGAGTCCCTAGGGAGGTGATCGAGCACAAATTGATGGTGTGTCCTGATGCCAAGCCAATCAAGCAGAAACTACGGCGGTTCGGCCAAGACAGAAAAGAAGCCATTCAAGAAATGCTGGACAAACTTCTCAAGGCTAGCTTTATCAGATAGGTCCTCCATCCAGAGTGGCTTGCAAATCTAGCGATGGTGCGCAAGGCCAACGGCAAGTGAAGGATGTGCGTAGACTTCACCGACCTCAACAAGGCATGCCCCAAGGACCACTTCCCTCTTCCTCGCATTGACCAACTAGTGGATTCAACTGCTGGTTGTGAGTTGTTGAGTTTCCTTGACGCTTACTCCGGTTACCACCAGATCAGCATGGCCAAAGAGGACGAACAGAAGACAGAATTCATCACACCCTTCGATGTTTTCTGCTATACCAAGATGCCCTTTGGATTAATCAATGCAGGCAACACATACCAGCGAGAGATATAGGAGGCTTTCGATGACCGGATCGGCAAGAACTTCGAGGCATATGTTGACTAAGTCGTGTTCAAGACAAAGACAAAGGACAAGTTGATCAATGGCTTGAGGGAAACATTCAACAATCTCCGATGACATTGGCTCAAACTAAACCCAGAGAAGTGCACGTTTAGAGTACCATCAGAGAAGTTGCTCGGGTTTCTTGTCTCTGGATGAGGCATTCAAGCAAACCCCGAGAAGATCAAGACCATCGAGAACATGAAGTCACCGACATGGGTCAAGGAAGTACAAAAACTTATGGGATGCATGGCAGCTTTAAGCTGGTTCATGGCCAGGATGAGAGAACGAGGACAACCTTTCTTTGCTTTACTCAAAAAGCAGGATAGATTTGAGTGGACACAGGATGCCAAAAACGCGTTTATCGCGCTTAAGCGGTACTTGTCCAACCCTCCTGTACTTGTTGCCCCACATCCAATGGAAGAACAATTTTTATATATTGCTGCCACACCTTATTCCGTTACCACTATGATTGTCGTTGAGAGGGACAAAGTATGACGTCCTATGTACTACGTCAGCGAGGCCCTCCACAATGCCAAAACTCGATATCCTCAAATCCAGAAGCTACTCTATGCTATGGTCATAACATCGCGGAAGCTGTGCCAGTATTTCTAAGCCCATAAAGTCACGGTCGTCTCTTCTTTCCCCTTAGGCGAGGTAGTCAAAAACAAAGATGTCGTAAGACGCATTGCCAAGTGGGTCGTCAAGCTCAGCTAATTTGATGTCTACTTCGTCCCACGTACAGCCATCAAATCTTAGGTTCTCACTGACTTTGTTGCTGACTGGACCATTCCCGAGAACGCCTCAGCCGGACAGACGGATAATGAGACATGGACAATGGCTTTCGATGGGGCATCCAACAGCCAAGTAGCAGGGGCATGATTCATTCTGACATTTCCTACTGGAGATCAGTTTAGGCATGCAATACACCTTAATTTCTGAGCAACAAATAACACCGCAGAGTACGAAGGATTACTTGCCAGGTTACGAGTAGCCATGGCACTCGAAGTGAAGTGATTGATTGTGAAAGGGGACTCAGAGTTGGCCTAGAAGAGAACCTGTTGAACTAGGAACCTTTTTGGACATCCTGACAAAACCTTCAGTTAAAATCACCAACCACGAAGGCACCTTAGCTAGCGACAAGAATAGCTCGGGGGTTACTACACAAGTCAATAACGTCGTGGCAGACATCGAGATCACAGAAGACTGGCATACTTCGCTCATCAACTTCTTCGATGTCGACAAGCTACCGGACGACGACACCGCGTTAGAAAAACTTTCCCGTCAAGCAAAAGCTTATTGTATGATCGGCAACGATCTATAAAAAAAAGCCCCGAACAGAGTTCTACTCAAGTGTGTCTCTCCCGAGGACGGCAAGAATTTGCTAGTCGACATCCATGATGGAATCTGTAGGTCTCATGCCGGCTGGCGAACTCTGGTCAGAAAAGCCTTTCGACAAGGATTTTTCTGGCCAACAGCCCTTCAAGACGCTTGCAACTTGGTAAAATGGTGTGAAGCCTACCAATTTCGTTGCAAACACAGCAAGATGCTGGCCCAAGCACTCCAGACCATCCCTCTCACCTGGCCATTCTCATGCTGGGGGCTTGACATCCTCGAAACGTTCCCCTGAGAACAAGGCAGCTATAAGTTCTTATTTGTGGCTATTGACAAGTTCACCAAGTGGATTGAAGTAGAGCCAACAAGGGAAATCAAAGCTGAACATGCCATCATGTTCATGAAAGGGATATTCTGCCGATATGGACTCCCACACCGGATCCTGACGGACAATGGCTCCCAGTTCACTAGTAGTGCCATTGAGTACTACTGCATCGAATTCGGAGTGAAAATCTACTTCGCCTCAATCTCCCATCCTCAGAGTAACGAGCAGGTCGAGCAGGCAAACAACATCGTGCTCCAAGGGATCAAAACACGTGTGTACGATAGTCTCATGGCCTATGACACACGCTGGTTTGATGAACTCCCTTCTGTCTTGTGGGTCGTCCGTACTACCCCAACAACCTCCACCAAAGAGACTCCCTTCTTTCTCTTGTATGGTTCCAAGGCCATGCTCCCTTCAGAGCTACAACATCAGTCTACACGAGTCGAGAAGTATTCAGATGAGGAACAGGAGGAGCAGCGAGCAGACGATGTCAACCTCTTAGAGGAGCATCGAGAACATGTTGTCGTTCGAGCAGTCACGTATCAACAGGCCCTACATCGCCATCACAAAAAGCGTGTTCGTGCCCGTACGCTCACCATTGGCGATTATGTCATCCATCGAGTTCAGAACCAGGCAGGGCGAAACAAGCTCTCACCAAAGTGGGAGGGACCATACATGGTGGTCGAAGTCTTAAGGCTAGACACAGTCAAGATCACAGACGACGAAGGCCGCGAGTTGGCAAATTTTTGAAACATCGACCAACTACGTAAATTTTATGTATAGGACCAGTGTACCAAAGTCTGTAAGTTCAGCTTAATAATATACAGTATTCAGATTTTATCTCATTCAAAGTGTTTTGCCCGGTAACCCCCTTTTCTTATATCGCCTTGTCTCGAAGTCGATCCTACCATCCTCTTATGCTAGTCTGGCAAGCTTCGGGGTCCCATGGACCTCGGCTGGGGATGCCTAGCACTATGAAAGTTTGTCAGGCCATGCAGGGTCAAACAACCATGTTAGATCTGATCATGTTAAAGTACCCACTTGAGCGTATTAACCAAGCCGTGTAACTGGGAATTGGTTTTCCCGACTTCACGGTTGAGGGCTAGGAATCCGCTGCTTCAGCATGGTTTGTTATAAGATTTAAGCTGCTTTTGTGGAAAATGATTTATCCATAAAAATAGCTGGGGGCTAGGGAGAGTACAATACTTCATTGGCTGAGGGCAGCTCTCGTGAGAGTACTCTACACTATTTCTTTGTAATTACTTAGACATAGATTTCAATTCTTACATAAGAAAAATTATAAAAAGTTTTAACAGTTACATCAAGTGCCTTTCAGGGACCTAAACTACCAAGATGGTCACTACCAGTTTATCATGGAGAAGATGTCCTCGACCAACGGAGTGGGAGATTCTGCGAGACGTTCAATCTCATCTGGCCTCTTCTGAGAATGGGTGAAGCCATCCCGAAAAAATCCTAAGTTTATCTGCGGACGACCATCTCGGATATAGGTGAGGATGTGGCCACCTGCATACCGGCTAGGGCGGCGACACTCTTGCTTCAGGCTATTGTCGATACGCTTCCCGATCCCTGCCAATTGGTCACATGTACTCTGCATCCATGAAAGATGGCTACTTATGAACTTCTCGGGAGGAGGACGGACCACCCACAGCTTCTCACACAGCCGCACAAGCGCTAGACAACAACCTTCAAGATAGGCGTCAATCCAAACATCCCTACCTCGGAGTGTCTCCACGTCTTGTTCCTTGCGAGCGGCATCAACCATTTTTTTGAGCTCCTCCTCGAACTTAGCCCTCCAGTACTCGGCATGGCATTCTCTCTCTTCTAAAGTGTTCTCGATGCCTACATACGACATTTGATCTCAATTAGCTTTCTCTGTGCGCACAAGGGCAAAAGCTACAAAGGTTAAGTTTTGTACCTTGGTTCTGCTAGAGAAGAGAGTTAAGTTGGAGTCCCAGAGGATCTAGCATGCTATCCGAGTTAACGACGACCAAGACTTCGTCATCGATGCTCGATGTTGAGGAAGCGTGAGGCGAAGGGATCGCAGTGCTATGATCACGAGGACGTCCTCCTTGCTGGACGATTTCATCTTCAATATATCTACAAATCATCACGATAGTGCCAAAGACTTAAGTACAATAAAAAATGATATTGTTCTCGAAAAGGACAACAGGCCTAGCAATTGTTCTTAAAATTACAACACAAAGGGAGAGCAGCAGCTTATTGTTCAAAAAATGGAATGACACTTTCCCCCAGCTTGACAAGCTCTGACATCACATCCTCGCACGTCGCATCAGCTCTGCCCTTCTCCAACATCTCTTTGAAGTTGATCTCGGAGTGCGTAAGCTTGAGGCATGTGAGGACATGGAATGTGCCAGTCCTAAGACCGGTGCACATCTCCTTGGTGACATGTTCGGCGTGCTTGCTGGACGTGCCCTCCAACTTGCCAATGAGGATGCCCAAGGACCACAAGAATGTTGTCTCATCGAGGAATTTGGGGCCCTTCTCGCGAATGCCTAAGCTACGGGCCACCGTGTGAACCGCCTGTAGTTGTCTGAAGGCCATGTCAGAGTGACGCCAGGTTCTCCTGGGTTTCCTCCATCCTGTTCTCCCATCCTTGTCGCTCCTTCTCATGGGCGACAACCATGTCCTTCAATTTTTTCAAGTCCCTTTGCGCCTCCACCAGTTGTGTTTCCAGCTGGGTGACATGGTCATTCGTGGTCGAAGTGGCCTTTCCAAGCCGCTCAACCTCGGTGAGAATGTCGCGTATGCCAGATAGCAGCAGGCGGCCGGCCTCGACTAGTCTATCAATCGCCGAAGGCGACACGTCAGCGGTTGCGGTACTCGATGGAGGAGGAGGAGGTGCTAGCGCAGCGACGATGACGGTGGGAGGAGCGGAGCTCGTATCTACATGGCCAGTGCTTTGAGAAGAGGTCACGGGAGAAGGGCTACATCAAGAAAAAACATGTGTTACAGAAAATAGTACGAGAAAGGGGATTGCAAGATCAGATGAGACAGTCACTTACTTGGGCTTCTGCCGCTTCAAGAGCATTCTTTTCCCTTGGGATGAGGACATGGCATCGGAAGTGGTCTGCAAGTTAGGACTGAGGAGTTCCTCGAGATGATTCACGAATCACAAGGGGTACAACTAACCTCAGAGCCACTTGTCTGGATGAGCATCCCCACTCCGGACGACTTTGTCAAAGCCGTCCACCTCCTCTTGGAGGGCTTGGTTCTGCTGCCACTTGAGGCGCTTGTGGCTGTCGCTTGCTCCGAGGTTGTCTTATCCTTCAGAAAGGCCCCAACTTGGTGATTAGCAAGCGGACCGATGACATCCGTTAGAGGCAGGGCCTACAAAACCTAGATTACTACTCCTTCGAGTACTGAAGTCTAAGGGAGGAATAGTAGTTAAGGTCACTTACATTGATGGTGGCGTCCTTGTTTGAGGACAGGAGGTCGCATACTGGCATGAGGAGCCTCTCGGGGTCCGGCAGCATGTCAATTACCATGTGGCCCACTCATGTGGCCACAGTGTTTTCATCAAGATATGCGAGCAAGATATTATATTCAGCATTCGAGATATAGTCGTTGGGCGAATTGAGGTCAGGCGGGTTACGAGAATGTATAGCTCGAACCGAGATCCGTGTTTCATCATGCTCCCCCTCATATGCAGGGTGGGCACGGGCTTGCAGGGGCTAGATCCGATGACGTATAAAGTCTTCGGCGACTTCACACCTTGACAACCCTTGTTTTCGAAGGTCATGGATTTTGCCTACAAATATTTCTAAAGAGGGGGTCAAGGAAGGTCTCAATGTCCACGAAGGAGTGCACTCAGGCTTCTCGTTCAAGACGACGAGGCTGGCGGAGCAGTCTTCCACATGGAGCTAGAACCATTTCGACCTCTGTGGTCCTCGAGAGGAGTGGCAGTTGAAGGGGATGTACTCCGCCTTCATCCCATCTCGGAGATGGAAACCGACGCAACCGAATATTCTACAAGCTTCCATCCACCTAAGCTCGTACAAATATCAAAACAAATCTAGGAAGGGTGGTACCCCAAGGTACGCCTTTCAAAGATGCATGAAGATACTAAGGAAAGCATTGGAATTGTGGTTGAGGTGGAAAAGATTGAGGCCATAGAAGTCTAAAAGCAGAAGAAGGAATTCGGAAGGAGGAGGCAAAAAAACAGCATTGTACAAAATCATCAAGAGAAACTACTTGCCCTAATGCAGGGTTAGGACTAGTACCTCCTTCCGAGCGATCCAGGATTTTTCTCCCAGGGAGGGATCCTTTGACCTGCAATTTCCTCGTCTCCTCTGTGCTGACGTTGGATTTTTCCAAATCCATGGGATTGGCTCGACGATGAAGAAAGAAGGTGGGTTTAGGGTTCTTCGTCCGACGGAGGAAACGAGAGTTGGGGAGCGCAGGAAGATGGAAAATCACTTGTGCAAATGGAACCAAAATGAATCTCAGAACTGGAATTTATAGGTCACATTCGACGGTTCGTATTTTGAGGAAGAAAGAGAAATTGTCGACATGATTTTCTCGGTTTGTTTATGGTAGTATTTTAGACTTCAATTCAAAATCACAGTGGACCGTTGCTCTTTGATGGTGTTGTCGCATGCTCTCTACCTTCTCAATGTCTCAAGAACGGTCAGGTGAGCACGACGTCATTTGTTGAAGGACTTTGGCTCGAGAACACTGTGAGTTCATTTGATTTGAAGTCGGGGGCTACTGTCAGGGTTACGGATAAGGCATACCTCCTATCCTTGGGGTTATGAAGTGTCGAAACTTGGTTTCGGCAATAGAATTTGGGGGTAGCAGTCAAGCGCCAAACACGATGGGTTAGTATGCAAAGAGGTTTAGACAGGTTCAGGCCCTCTCTAACGAGAGGTAATACCCTACTCCTGTTTCGGGGATTCGATCCGCCGAGTGATTTATTGATCTCACGATCTCTTGATTTCGTGGATTTGTGTACTCGTGTACTTGTGTCTCTGTCTATCAACCTCTCCCTCAAGGGACACCCCTACCCTCCTTATATAGTCTCGGAGGGGGGGTTTACAAGTCGAAGATCCACTCATATTCTAAGTCGGACTCCTCTATCTTACCAACTTCGGACAACGAGCCATTACCTTATCTCAATGGTAACGTAATACCCAAGTCATAGCCGGTTTACATAATCATGAGACATAACCTATCCCCTATGGTAAGTCAGATAAGCTAGCTGAGTGGGTATCCGGTACCCATAATTTCCACAGTAGCCCCCGAGACCTTTACAGTCGACAAGATAACTTTGCCTCGAACCAGAATAACACATAGCCGAATGAGTCCTTAGCCAAGTGTTTCTATCGCCGAGTGCTTCCATCATCTCTGCCTGAGTCTCCCGAGTGCTTTATCATCCAATAGAAAGGCTGTGAAGGGCTGAAAACATCTCAGAAATTTCTTAAGAATAAATATTTAGGTGCATCGACTGATGCACCTAATTAGGTGTAGCCCCCGACTATGTGTTTAGTTAAACAAACTAAGCATATAGTCAAGAACTATAATAATCATACTCTCCTGAGTTAAATAAATGCCTAGCCTAAGCCAAAAGCAATCATAAAAGATCATATAACACATAACCTTATAATCAAGGCATAGTGTATAATGAATCCAAGCACTCGGCAAGCTCATGCTTATCCGAGTCAATTTACCCGAGTCATCTCAGAACAAAATACTCAGCCGACCCTCAGGGGTAAAAAATTCGAGCACTCGGCAAGCTCATGCTTATCCGAGTCGTTGTGCCCGAGTCGTCCCGGAACATACAGCTCAATCAATTCTCATGAATAGAAAATATGAGTTAATAAATTTATCAGTCATCTGAAAAACATGACCAAAATATTAAATAGCTCTTGCCATAATATTGGTCTTGATAAAAAGAGCACACCAAGGTGGCAAATCAGCATTGATAAATAAAAAATCAAATGCTTTGTAAAAACCAAACAGCTCCTGCAACCTATAAAAAAGTTACCAGGACAGTTATAAAAAACTTTACTGTTTGTCACCTTCCAAGTTGCATCGTACCAACCTTCAACAAGTTGTGTAACTGCTGTATGAAAGGATTTTAAAAGGCATTGGGCAATAAGACACGCACATATTGCCAGAGCAAATCTACTTAAGTCCCTAGAGACACGTGTCAAGCCACACCTGTAATATGGGCCGTAAGCTTCTCATGGGTCTTGGCCCAAACACGAGAAAGCCTACTGATACCCTCAAATCTCTGAAGCGTCGTCGTCACCGCGCCGCTTCATCTTTCCAAAATTCCCCTCACAAACTCCTGTTCACAAGGTCGTGCAAAGAAACCGAGAGCTCATGCTCATCAATCTCCATCCATCCGGAAGCTCTTGCCCCATCAGGATTCATCATCTCTCAATAAGTTCCCGAGGGATAAATCTCCCGGGTGTCGTAGACCAAGCGCATCTCAAACTAATAGCTTTTGATCCAAATAGTTATCCCTCATGGGATACACCAAAATAGATTTGATAATTGAATCCCGTCTGGCACAAGAACTCATCTTGTGACCTTTGTAGAAAATAATGATTGATCCAGACCATGAATATAGGAGATAAGCTTGCGGCCATGTATTTATGTTGCTATCCAGAATAAGCCCAAATTAAAGGTATGATCCTCGTGCTGAAGCTATTAAGCCCCTGAGCACGTTGCTTGTCCCTCTGTCACAGTCGAAGTTATCCATTAGTAGCAACTGATGCAGTCGGTATGGAAGCGAGACCATCAATGTGAAGATAAAATTGCCCATCAAAGGTAACAAAGATGTCGGTGGTGGAGACATAGTTGCCCATCAACAGCAATGGCGAAATCCACTAACCATGAAGAAAATAATTGGCGGTGATAAACGTGACCAGCAGTAATGACGATTGGCGGCAGCAGAGATAGTCGTCTTGAAGGAGAGAATACCAGTCGTCGACGACCAAGGCAAGTCAGTGTTGAAGATGAAGACGCACATCAGCAGCAACGATGCAGGCCGGCAATGACGGCGAGACCACCAGTCGACAACGACGGAGATAGCCGGACGATGAAGACGAAAATGCTAATCAGCTGCGGCGTAATAGGCCATCAATTGTAACAGACGCAACCGGTGGTGATGATGATCCGCAGCAGGAGATCCCGGAGGAACAAGTAATGGTGCCGATGGTAACATCAATGATAATAATCCATCAAACTGTTCAGAAGATATCGAAGCCCAAGTAGTTTCCTTGACGCTAGCATGTGTGTGGCAAAGAACTCCAAACTCCATGACATACAAATTAAATCTTGAACTTGATATTTGAAAAACTTGGAGTAGACTGTAGCATCAACTGAGAGCCAAAGTTATCGGTGAAAATGTTGGAGTCGCTGAAGTAGAAAGCTTGCTCTGGAGCGAAGATGAAGCTGATTTCTCTGAAGTTGATTTGTTGGCTGATTAATTGATTGCTTTATCTTGACATAATGCATGTCGAATTTTGAGTCTTGTATTTGTGTAGTCCCCGATTCTATGCTTAGTTGAGAAACAACTGAACATAGAATCAAGAACTATAGCTTGTCATTGAGTAGCCATTGCCTGAGTGAAGATACGCATTGAAGATGTCTTGTTGAGGCTCCTAGAGATGTCGTGGTTGGTGAAGTATCAAAGCTTGCGAAGTAGAGGCAATAGAATTTGCCGATGCCGAAGACAGTGAGGATGAAGTCGCTCCACAATGATGACGAAATTGCACAACAATCAACGGCGGCGAAGGCGAGCCGGTGGTGAAGATGTAGACGCCCAACAACGGTGGTGTGAAAATCAACCGTGTAGGCGGAAACACCAGCCAGCGGCGGCGAAGGCAGGCTGACGAGGAAGTCGTAGACGCCCAACAACGGTGATGTGGTCAATCAACCGTGTAGGCGGAAACACCAGTCGGCGGCGGCGAAGGCAGGCCGACGATGAGGTCGTAGGCGCCCAACAACAGTGATGTCGTCAATCAACCGTGTAGGCGGAAACATCAGTCGGCGGCGGCGAAGGCAGGCCGACGATGAAGTCGTAGACGCCCAACAACGGTGATGTCGTCAATCAACCGTGAAGGCGGAAAACACCAGTCGGCGGCGGCGAAGGCAGGCCGACGATGAAGTCGTAGACGCCCAACAACGGTGATGTCACCAATCAACCGTGTAGGCGGAAAACATCAGTCGGCGGCGGCGAAGGCAGGCCGACGATGAAGTCGTAGACGCCCAACAATGGTGATGTCACCAATCAACCGTGTAGGCGGAAACACCAGTCGGCAGCGGCGAAGGCAGGCCGACGAGGAAGTCGTAGACGCCCAACAACGGTGATGTCACCAATCAACCGTGTAAGCGAAAACACCAATCGGCGGTGGTGAAGGAAGGCCGTCGAGGAAGTCGTAGACGCCCAGCAACGGTGATGCGTCCAATCAACCGTTTAGGCGAAAACACCAGTCGACGGCGGCGAAGGCAGGCCGTCGAGGAAGTCGTAGACGCCCAGCAACGGTGATGCGTCCAACCAACCGTTTAGGCGGAAACACCAGTCGGCGGCGGCGAAGGCAGGCTGACGATGAGGTCGTAGGCGCCCAACAACGGTGATGTCATCAATGAACCGTGTAGGCGGAAACACCAGTCGACGGCGGCGAAGGCAGACCGACGATGAAGTCGTAGACGCCCAACAACGGTGATGTCGTCAATCAACCGTGTAGGCGGAAACACCAGTCGGCGGCGGCGAAGGCAGGCCAACGAGGAAGTCGTAGACGCCCAACAACGGTGATGTCACCAATCAACCGTGTAGGCGAAAAACACCAGTCGGCGGCGGCGAAGGCAGGCCGACGAGGAAGTCGTAGACGCCCAACAACGGTGATGTCACCAATCAACCGTGTAGGCGGAAACACCAGTCGGCGGCGGCGAAGGCAGACCGACGATGAAGTCGTAGACGCCCAACAACGGTGATATCACCAATCAACCGTGTAGGCGAAAACACCAGTCGGCGGCGGCGAAGGCATGCCGACGATGAAGTCGTAGACGCCCAACAACGGTGATGTCACCATTCAACCGTGTAGGAGAAAACACCAGTCGGCGGCGGCGAAGGCATGCCGACGATGATGTATAATTGATCGATCCTACAATATAAACACGTAGGATGAGTAGTACCTGATGCAAACATAGTACTTGAGGAAAATTCAAGCATTTCAAAATATTTATAAGTGTGTATTTCTCCCCTTGTTGGTTTTGATTTCCCCGAGTAGATGACTCCTCACGTTTAAATACTCTGTCCGACTAGTCATTAATATGAGTTCGTCATTAATGGAACAAAGTTTCACATATCGGAATTTACTACTCGGGTACTTTCGTAATTGTTTAGAGCAGAAAACAAATTATCTTATCTCTATGCTTTTGATTTCTTCCGAGTAGCACCTTGCGTTATACACTCCATCCAACGAGCCCCCGGGTGCTAGGATTCGGCCCAAGGGCAACTATCCATCGACAAACCAAACGGAAAGCATAGGAAAATAGAGTTTCATAACTCGATGGGTACTTTTTTACTCGGATTATTTCGCAAGCAATCGAGATAAATATTAGAAAAATTAACTCAAAAATATGATATAACATCTGTAGCCCCCGACTCACTGCTCAACGGAGGACCAGTTGATGTAGTGAGGCAGAGGAGAAAGAAAATATCATATAAAGAAGAAAATTGATGATGACTTAGCTTTTTGATATTTCCACCGGTGACGGTAGAGGTGGCCGATCTAGGGGCAATGTCGTCCATCAACGGCGACCAAGACACCAACCGAAAAAGCAGCGTGGAGGCGACCAATGGTGGAGGTGAAGATTCCCAACAACGTGACAAAGATGCACGGCCATGGAAGTGAAAACACCAGTCGGCAACAGAATCCTCGTGGAGGCGAAGAAACCAGTCGGCAATGACGAAGATGACCGACGGTGAAGATGATGTCACCATCAACAACGGCGGCGGAGCATACCAACCATGGAGGCGAAGAAACCAGTCGGCGATGACGAAGACGGTCGACGGTGAAGACGATGTCGGTCTTGGCTCGTTCCTCTTGTGCAATCCTACGGGCCATGGCTGAGTCGGTCTCGGCAACTTTGGCCATGAGGATGTTGCAGAACTCCGGAGCGTAATCGTAGTCGAAGTCGGAGTCGTCGAAGTCGTTCGTGGAGATGTCATAGAGGTCGTCGAAGTTGGAAGAGCTGAGGTAGTCTGCGATCTCGGTAGATGAGCGCGATCCGAGTGGTTGAATCATGGCGGCGATTTCTCTAGAGCTCGGACCGCGACATGATGATGAAGAAGATTCTCCCAAGTGGATCGATTCCAGCTCGGAAGATAGAAGATTGTGGTAGGTCTTAGCGTCGTTTGGTAACCCAAACGGCGCCGCGAGGTTTCCCCCTCCCGACTGGTTTGAATCCGAGTCGAGGAGAGAGGTCTTGCCAAATTTGTCGGTGATGAAGTCAAGGCTGCCGAAGCTGAACGCCTGCCCCGGAGGAAGGGCGAAGTCGTTGATGCCTGATGAAGATCCCATCACGCTTGTCGGCGAGATGAAGAAGAAAACTTGACGCAGAGCCCCTACCTGGCGCGCCAACTGTCGAAACTTGGTTTCGGCAATAGAATTTGGGGGTAGCAGTCAAGCGCCAAACACGATGGGTTAGTATGCAAAGAGGTTTAGACAGGTTCAGGCCCTCTCTAACGAGAGGTAATACCCTACTCCTGTTTCGGGGATTCGATCCGCCGAGTGATTTATTGATCTCACGATCTCTTGATTTCGTGGATTTGTGTACTCGTGTACTTGTGTCTCTGTCTATCAACCTCTCCCTCAAGGGACACCCCTACCCTCCTTATATAGTCTCGGAGGGGGGGTTTACAAGTCGGAGATTCACTCATATTCTAAGTCGGACTCCTCTATCTTACCAACTTCGGATAACGAGCCATTACCTTATCTCAATGGTAACGTAATACCCAAGTCATAGCCGGTTTACATAATCATGAGACATAACCTATCCCCTATGGTAAGTCAGATAAGCTAGCCGAGTGGGTATCCGGTACCCATAATTTCCACATGAAGTATACAGATACGATATACTCTTAAGTATATGGGAAGGTTACCTCAATATTATGGAATTTGGTCAATACACAGGGAAACCGTCTCCTAAATAGCAGGTGTTAGAGTCCTATTCGGAGGAGATACAAACTCTATGATCTCGTATGCCAGAAATACTCTCTGAGTTCTCCTTGAAAGCTAAGGCAGTCTACAGTATAAATACAAGGCTCCCAAGGGGTATGGGATCATCGAATCATAGCGCAAGCCATCGCCATACCAGAAGTAATCCAGAGGACTTCGAAGACAACTCGTTAGTTGGATCTTGTCGAGCCGTTCTTAACAGGGATCTCCTCGGTATTTGATACTTTGTTATTCTCTATTATAATCTCTGTGGTTCTCGTCATAATCCCATATAGGCTGGATTAGGGCTATTGCATTACAAGGGACTTGAAACAGTATAATCTTTGTCTTTTGTGTGCTAGATATCATTTCGTGTAGATCATTGCTCCGACGTACCCCAATACCCTCATAATACGGTCTACGGATATAACCCGTTAGTTTTAATTTCGAAAGTTCTCCAAGTTCTCAAAAAATTTTGAAAGTTAGTTTTAATTTTCATTTTTAAATTTTCCTGGCATTATCAAATCATTTCCATTTTGATCCGAATATTTTAATTATTTTTGGATTCCTACCATCCGGTGATTATCCGTTCTCCCCATTTAATAATTTTTCTGGACTCGAACTTCTACCCTTTTCCCAGTCACCTGCACATGTGCAAGTCCAAACCGACTGGCCTTTTCCCTGTTTTTCTTTCTTTTCCACTGAAAGCCCACGGGCAACCTGCCAGAGACATTCATGCATTTCTCCCTTCACTGAGGAAACCAAACTCCATTTTTGTTGCACATTCATGCATGCACACGCTTCTTCTCTCTTCAATCTCTGCCTCACTGTTATGCACCGACACCCTGCAAGTTAGGCACCGTCCTGACTTCTCATTAAGGCAGGTTAGGCACCTCTCCGTTCTCTCCACTGAGCAAAGCAGGCAGCAGCAGAGGAGACTGTGGCTGGAGACGCACACACAGGCACAACAATGGCAGCTCTCGTCGTTGGACTTTCCTCCAGAAGCAAGGAGGAGTATAAATACTTCCACAATCATACCTATGAGCCCTCCCACTGCTTCCGCCCAAACTCCCACTCCATTTTCGTCAGTCCGAAACCGTTGCGCTAAAGGTATAGCCATCCGCTTCTCTTCCCTTCTCCTCCTCTGCCCGGCGCCGCGACCGGTCGTCATCGTCGTGCCTGGCCGAGCCGTCGTCGCCGCAGCCTGGCCGAGCCGTCGCCATCGCACCACCACTCCCAGCCGCCCACACCGCCTAGCCGCCGGCCGCCGCCGTCGTGCCACCAGCCTGGCCAAGCCGACACCGCCACTCCGCTGCCCAACCGGCGCCGCACCACCCCTACTGCCTAACCGCCGCACCACTGCCTAGTCAGCGTCGTGCCACCCCTACCACGCTGCGTCTGTGCATTGTCCAACGCCCCGCCGCCCGCCGACGCCAGTTGCCTCCCCTCCCCCCCCCCCACACACACACACCTCTACCTTAGCCTTGACCTTTGACCTTGACAGCCAGACCCCACCCGGAATATTCCGAGAATATTCCATCTCGATTTATCCATCCCACGAAAATCCTCCAAACTTCAAAAATTCATATCATTTTATCCATATATCCGTTTGACCCTATTCAAGTCTCAAAATCTTTCAAAAATTCTTCTCTACTCAATGGCACTTCATTTTATGTGTTTATTTTCTTTCTAGCAGTGGTCTATGTATTGTTTGTTTTCTTGCGTATAGAGTCTGGGATTGACGGAGGGTTCGCTCAAGAGTTCGACACTCCGGTTATCACCGCGGATCAAGGCAAGACCCCTTGAACACATTTTGCACCCATATTTGAATTAATTATGTTGTTTGCCAAATTGCATATCTTTAGGACGCACTGTTTGGCCACGAATGCGAATCGTCAGACCTTCCTAGTAGGTGCACTTTTATTATATAGAATTTTTAATACCCCCTTTTCTTCGTAACCCCATCATATTTTCGTCAGCATTCACCAATGCCAAAGTAGACTACCTATAGGTGACGATTGTACTGTCGAATAGGAAACTTGTGGATATTTAATATTATTGTTGTTTAAAAACCCGACAAGATGTCGGTCTGGTTTTAAGATGGAAAAATGGTTTAAAAAACTTGATGGTGCGGGAGTTAGTACCTAGGTGGTTTGGCTACGCATCATCCATAAGGACCAAATCCTTTGGGAAATTCATCCAAGCATAAGACAATATGACCAAACGGGTAGAATGGGATGCCCTTGGCCGAGTAAGTAGCTAAAACGTAGGTGTCTAGCATATTGGCAGTTAAGGAGCATGGGTATGATGGAGTATACGGCAATCTCCTGCAGTGGGGATCATGTGTCGGGGTCCATACGGTGAAGCCTAAGTAGATGAGGGTCTGAGCCTGGCCTGATGCTCGGTGGAGAGATTCCACCCTTCTGTGTGACACGGGATATTTACGGGTTGGTTATGGAAAAGCCATGTAGTGAGCTATCCATTGTCGGCTATGTCTGATCCACATGTGTCTGATAATGTGTGGATAAAGCGTGCAACCTCTGCAGAGTTTAGTCAAACTGTTTAAATAGCCGTGCCCATGGTCATGGGCGGATGTGAGGTGTTTCTCATAGCATACTTTTATTTTAAACTTATTTAATAAAATGGTTTTGTGGGATGGGAACCATTACCAGAGTTTGCCTTTATGGCGAACGGCCAGCCTTCGTGGTTGGGAACGAGCCTGCGTGACTCGGGGTGTCTTTTGGCACCAAGGTGTTGGTTTTGGCTGAGATGGCTATGTTGGTTTTGTGCTGAGACGACACGATGTTAAGTTTGGACTTGGGACTTACGATTATTGTGACAGGTTGTTGCAAAGCAACCTGGGAGATGGGGCGAAGCGTGGGCCTCGTTCCAAACTAAAATTTGTCTCACTAATGTTTTGAAACTAAATTAATTAAAAACCCTAGTTTTTCAAAGGCAACCTTAACCCTCGTTTATAGTCATGCACGACATGTTTTTCCCTGGCTTGCTAAGTACACTGAGTACTCATCCTTGCTCATATTTATATTTATAGAGTTAGAGGAAGGATACCTCGACCCTTCCACTTAGGCCTACTTCCAGAAACAAGTCGAGTACGATTTCTCGGGGTTTCAGACCTAGTTCCCAAACCAAGCCTATGGTCCATGTTCATTATTTTCCTTCTTCTAGTGTTTTACACTTCATGCTTCCAACCACTGTTTTCCATGCTTCCGCCACTGTCTTTTCTGCCTTTTTATGTTTCTACCAGTTTGGAGTATGTCCATGACGGTAGTATGTATGAGACTTTTCTTAAGGTTGTAATAAAGATTTGTTATTTCTGATTTTCACAATTATTCTGTGAGTACCAGCTTGTATATCCTGGGACTGATACTATAATCACAGGTAATAATATGACCTCCACCCTATGTTGGTTCTTGTTCTTGGACTGGTATAGTTTGAGGCGCCACAAATCGTCTAAGCAAGCAATGCTAAGCAATGTCAATAAATGACCATGCATAAATAATATACTCAGGCATCAAGGATACGTGGGTAACAATTTCAAGGGTGGCTTGCAAACAAGTTTAGGTACGCATTTTCAGAAGTAGCTTGCAATTTCAGTTGCAATCAACATATTTATAAGAATAGGATCAATATGCAAAGGAAGGGAGCATAGTGACTTTCCTTGCTCAGTGAACGGCTCCTCGTTGACTGCTATGGCTTTTCCTTCTTCACAAACATAACTTGCTCGGTGAACGATGGGTTATCAATCGGCTTTTCTTGTCTAACGCAAAGGGAAAAATCCTAGAAAGAGGGGCAAAAATGCAAAACCAGTGTCATTGGGTAGGTCTTGATTTTTGAAGAATTTTGGTGAAAGCTTCATCGAAATCCGACTTAAAACGAGCGAGTTATGGCCCTCCATAGTTTCAAATTTAAACTAAATCAAATTACTTGTCAAAACCTACTGTTCAGCCATCTTCCTATTTTTGGAATTATTTTGGTATAAGATAATATCTTGTATCGCTGACAGGTGGGGCCAGGGTCCATCTTGACCTAGTCAACTTGACCATTAAAATGGACTTGGGCCCACATGTCAGTGACACAGATTTTAAACATGATTTTAATTAGATTTTATTAACAGGGGGACTCACATGTCAGCATGACACATTAACCCACTAATTAACTTAATCACCTTCATTACTTTTAAAACAAAATCATTTCTAGGTGGGGCCCCTATCAGTCTCTCTCTCATCTTACTCCCTCTCTCTCGGCTCTCTCTCTTCTCTCTCTCGGGAGCACAGGACGGTGACGCCGCTAGGGTTGGCTCGCGCAGTGGCGCGCGAGGCCGGAACTCGGTGTGGCCGCGGTGGCACAGCACCTGGAAAGGTGTGTGAAGGCCCCCGTGCTTGGGTGTGCTGACAGCGATCATCAGGCGCTTAACACACTGGTGAAGTAGCGGTGAGGCGGTGAAGCCGAGGCCAACGGTGGGGCCTAGGGGTACCGGTGAGGCTCGCCGGAGCTCGCACGAAGGTGGCCAGTGGCTGGGATGGGCAGCGAAGGTGGAGGGTCGAGGCAGACCATTGAAGCGATGGCTGGAGCTCGATCTCTGGCAAAATTCGCCGAGACGGAAACGCAATCGACCGGTTCAAGGCTTCGAGGAGCTTCACCGACACGAGGAGAAGTGATTCCCCCACTTAGCGCGGGCGGAGGCGGCGTGAAGTAGTACGGGCATCGGTAGGCTTGGCTCCGGCGTGGCGGCACAATCAGGACGCCCGCGTCGGGCCTCAATCGATGGGGCGCGGTTGGGGGAAAGGACACGGGGTCTCTAGGGGGCTCTTCCGGTGAGAAGACGACGCCCGCAATCATGTAGGGGCGGCAGAGGATTTTGCACGGCTCGGTATGGACCCAAGCAGAGCACGGCTTGCGCCTGCGCTCTTGCGCGCACGGTAGAGGCCGAGCGTCGTAGCACGCCTAGTTTGGCAGCGCCGACGGTTTGGACGACCAGGGAGGTTAAGAGATGTTGTGTCAACTGTCATGCACCATGAAAGAAACTTCCTCTCTGACGTTTTGTCATTCCTAGTGGAGGCCATTCTGTGCTAGTAATGGTCACCTTACGAACTTCTTCTTCGGTCCTCAGCGGTGCTTTCCTCTTCTTGGACTGCTACAAGACAATGTTTTGTTGAGGGCAGTTTCTTGCATAGTGTCCTTGTTCATCACAATTGAAACAGATAATGCTCAATTCTTTCGAGTCCACTAGTGGCTTGGCATTGCAGATCTTCTAAGTTGGTGGCAGAACGTTGCCTTGAGATTCGAGTGCTTGCACCGGATTTGACTTGGCTTGAGGTTGATTCTGACTCCAATTCCGACTTTGCGGATAACCTTGCTGTAATAGCGCTATAAACCGTTTGTTATGGTTGATTATGTGTTGGGCCACTGCCATATAGTCTACACCATGTGATTCATTCGCTTGGGGACGGGAGGCATTAATGTCATTGCTTCTTGCCTTCTTGCCTTTCTCGTTGTTAGTCATTTGCTGCAAGGTTTGGGGAGGAAAAGAGGGAAAACCAAGGGATGGATAGATCAGAATTAAGGATAAGACCTTAACAGATCCAATATTTTATTGATATGATGTTGGTTACACTTATTCTACAAGTTGATTAAGCAAACAACCTAGCATGGTTACATCACAACCCACCTATGTAAACCACGCGCTACAAACACAAGCAAGAGAAACACACGCCTAGAAGAAAACAATAGAACTCTTAGTAGCTTAGTTTCGATTAGAGGGTTCTTCGAGATCTTCACTCCTTCTTGGCTCTTGGAGGGGAAACTTCGGAGACTGGCTCCTTCTTCGAGCTTGACTTCTCCAATTCCTTGCAATCTCGTTTGACTTTTATGTGTTGAATCGAAGTAAGGAAGGGAGAAATAAACACTTTGCAAATAGCATAGGGGAAGAAGGAAAAAGGGGAATTTTGCAAATAGTTTTCTTATAAAATAAGTCCTTAGGGTTTGTCCGTTTGGCTTATCCTACAATCGAGATGGCTCTGATACCAGCTTGTCATGCCCGAAAATAACATTTCCCAAACACTACTGTATTTATCCCCGTCCCAAGAAAAACTGGGGTACACCACACAAACTTAATACAAAAGACACATTTTTATTAATTATCACGATAATATTTACATTATTACAAAGGCACATAAGGCCTGACAACAAAAGAAAAACAGCAACGGACTAGCGGGCCTACAGCTCCATCTTCACAGGCGCTCAACTAGGGTATATGCCAAGACTCCACCTAAGACTTCGGCTTTAAAAGCTTCACTGACTGGAGGGAGAAAGATTGAGCAAGGATGAGTACAACCACCGTACTCGGCAAGCCACACCGGAAAAATGCACTTAATGCAAGGGAGTACAAGGATTCGTTTATAAGGGTTATTTTGCGGTAAACAAACATTTCAAAACATTTAATCATTTAAAGGCATTTTAATCAAACCACGGCCTATCTCTAGTCAAATTAATATCAAGCCGCGTGCCCACATGATCTTGCCTTAAACCAGGCCCACAGGTAATAAATCCAGTTATTCCAGTTCATTAGAATAAAACCTCTAACTTTGGGTCATTGCTAGGCTGCCCATAACCGAGGGCGCGGCTATTCAAATAGTTTATACATCTTTACCCACAAGACGCATTCTTGACTACACATCAGCCGTGCATCGCGATACAGGAAAGGTACCCGAGGAGTCAAGATCACGATATAACCCACCATTTAGTACCGTCCTAAACAAAGAAGACCGACACAGACTTCCCCCGCCAGAAACCCTGGGACGAGCGAACAGTCCATGCCCCCGGGCATAACTGCCAGAGATGTCCTCCTGATGCTTGGGCCTCATCCATCCCTATCCATGTCTCCCTTATTCATCACCGCACTAACCGGTGCATTAAGCCTTACCCATTAGACATGTGGTTGCACGAAATATGCATTGCAATCATGCCCCGAAGACCAGTCCTTACAATACCCGAGATACAACTATCAAAGCCAAACCACGTACCTTGAGCCCAACCAAAAACAGAGTTTAGGAATTTCGAAAGGGAGTCCAACATGTCCAGGCAAACAAGCCTCTAATCCATCATTAAATAAGATCATAGTGTGATTCCCAAAATCTAGATATTGTAAAACATCTATTTGTTTCTAATAGAGCATTGCTAAGCATAATCCTAAAATTTCTAGTAAACACCACATATAGAGTTCTTACTAGTTAGTTTTTGTTACCTACATTTGTCAATGGTAATTATGCAATATTCAATAAATCAGGCCATAACAAGAAAATATAGGAAAGGCTAAGTAAAACAGTTATAACGTAGTAAATTTAGCAAAGCGAATGCAATAATTTAAATTCAAATACTTTTCGCAAACTGGGATTCAATATGCTCAAGGAGAGCATGACTTGCCTTGCTTAGAGAAAAAGGGGCTTCTGAAGCTTCAGTGACGAACTCAAACTGCACCATGGGAACTCTGAAATGGCAACGACTACACGAGCAAACAAAACAAAGATACAACGCTAAGAAAGAAACGACAACAGTACATAAAACAACAAGCACGGGTTCTTTAAGTTATTACAAAAATTAAGCAATTTCAACAGGTCAATTTGGAGTTCGTACGGCCGAGAAACGACCATCCGAAATTTAGGTGCAATTAAAGTGGATATTTCTGAGTTGTTTGATTATTATTATATCATTAAATTATGTGTAATGCAATATCGCTCGAGGAGGGAAAGGATCAACGATTGATAGCCAAGACACACGGGTCAAACGGCTAGCTCACCGTGGATCGGGTTCGCAGAGACGATCCACGGGAAAGAGCGGAGTGAGACCCTACGTGTCAACCAAAACAAGTGGCCAACAAACGGACCTCACGCGAATGCCACGCGGGCTACAAACGTGGGCGAGCACAAGGCGACCAAACGGGCATACGAAGACGACCACCACACATGCACGCGAAGACCGCATGAACGACCATCGACACCGGCGGACAAGACCGGGGCCAACAATGGTACGACGAGCACGACGACAACACGGGAAGGACGAAGAGAGGGCAGCGAGAGGGGAGGTCCTTACCACAATGCAACGAGGCGAGGGAACAACGGCGACTAATGACGACGAACGGAGGAGACGGGCGGTGACGAATGGGGAGACGATGAGGAGGATGGCTTCAGCGAAGACCTTTGCACGAAGGCGAGGATGAGCTTGGCGCTGCGAACTTGACGACGACGATGGCCAGCGCTTCGACTTGACGAGAACAGCAGACGAAGGGAGACGACGATGACGATGACCGGGAACTGCTTCGGCTTGATGAAGGGAGGGCCAACAACGACGGCAACCGTAGGCGGCCGTACGAAGGTGAGGCCGGCGTGACGACGGTGCAGCAGGGTGACACTTCCGCCGAGGAGGGAGGGGCTGCCGAAGGACAAGGATAAGGATGATGGTGTTCTCCCTGTTCACCAGTGAAGGTGCACTTCCGACGGACTTCCAGCGAAACGAAGGGGTGGCCGGGGAAGAGGGGGCGGCTGCGAGGCCGAGGATAGTGGCGGCGTGGTTTGGCGCAGCTCGGCTCGACGGGGAGGGGCGGCTGGAACTCGCCAGCACAGAGGAGAGAGGAGGAGGAGCGAGGAGGCAGCGCGGGGGCGAGAGACCTTGACCCGAGGAAGCACGGAGGATGAGGAGGGTCCAGGGTTCCTTTTATAGAAGGTTGGGGAGGAGGAACAGCGCCGAGGAAGGAGAACGACGCCGGAGACGGTGGGGCGTTTGTCATCAATTGCGGCGGTTCACCGGAGATTAAATTCGACGATTAAAGGCCGAATCAAGAGGGGAAAATATGGGGAAATTCATGAGGAGGAGGAAAGGAACTGATTTTTGTAATCAATTCGGAGGGGAATCAACCGGGGAGGGAGATCAAAAGGGGCGGCGGCACTTGAGTTCTTCGGGAGACAGGGAGGAGCGGCCGATCGGCTAGAGGAAGAAGATGACCCAGCGGCTGGGGCGGCTGGGCTGCACAGGGAGAGGAAACGGACTTCTGTCCGAGGGAAAGGGAAGGGAGTTGGGCTGAGGCGGCTGCAGCCCAAGTGGAAGAGAAAGAGGCCCGAGAGGGAGAGAAAGACAGAGGGAGGGGCAAGAGACTTCGGCCGCGGGCCGAGGAGAGGGAAGGACTTTGGGCTGAAAATGGCCCAAAGAGAAAGAGAGATTTATTTTTAGATTTTTCATTTTATTTAACTTTGAAATTGGTTATTGTTGCATTAAAATTATTTCTTGTGCCCTGAAAATTCAAGTAAAAATGAGGGACCAATTTAGAGCATGGAGAATTTAGGAAAAATACTCCAAACCACTTTTGAATTTTTCTTGCCCGTATTTTAGTGTTCGAGATTTCTTTTAGATTTTTAATTATTTCTGTTATTCCTTTTAGAAAGTGATTTTTAACTTGGGATGAATTTATCAGGACGTGACACGGCGGCGGATTGGGGTTGCAAAGTCTACGGTAACTATTGCGCCATACCGTCACACTATGTGGCTGCCGTGCGGAGTTGGTGGACGGCCTCATATTTTGCCAAAACGGGAAGGGAAACGGCGCAAAGCGGCGTCACCTTTTTGTTCACGAGCGGCACGACCAGGTGTTTGTCCGTTGCGGCGGCACGTCGCACGGGCGACACTTGGCGAGCCGCCGACGTGGTAGAGGCTAGGGTTTCCACCGTGGCTGGGCCGATTGCGGCGGCATTGAACCACGGTGGGGGTGAGGAGGCAGCGGCGAGCTTGCTGGCGAGGGCGGTAGTGCGGACTCCGGCTGCTCCGGCGTGGCGCAAGAGGTCAGTGGGTATGTGTCGCCAGGTAAAGAGGATCGAGCCGGCCGATTGGCGGCTCGACTTGGCTTGGAGCCGCTAGGCTGGGCCAGCCTAGCTGAAGTGGGCCTAAACGAAAAGGGGAAAGAATGAAAAGGAGAAAGAAGGGGGAGGTGATTTAGACTTTTGGGCAGGCTCCAACTTTGAGTTGGGCTAGGATTAGCAAGGACCTGCTTCAGACTTTTGGACTTAAACTTTTCTCAACGCATTTAAATAGAATTCTTTTGAGGATTTTAATTGCCTTAACCAAAATAGTTTAAGAAATAACTAAATAGATAAATATTTAAATAAAAACTTAGGGTTGAGCTTATTTATGTTTTTGAGTTCGAAAGAGCCGGCATGATGCAGGCTCAACCCTAAGTTTTTATTTAAATTTTTATTTGAACAAAAGAGAATTAAGTTCGAAAGAGCCGGCATGATGCAGGCTTTCGCAAAAAATTTTCAAGAGAAATTTTTGGTTTCCGAATTTTACTTTATGAAATATTCAGGGTGTTACAACCCCTTTTGTTATTGTCGATCTAGAACATCAACAAGTGTTAAACGTGTTACTAGATAATGCTATTGCTGTTGTTAATATGTTCATGTTTAGCACTATATTATTGGATCACTCTTTTATGCATATATCATATTTAGTACTAATATAACATTTTTTATTAAAATATGTCATTTAATGACTATATTTTCAACTATTAGTTCTTCCCTGGTGTCCCATGCCTGCTGCTGTTTGCTCATTGTTTCATGTTCTTAAGGAGACCTGTCACTTCATGTATTCATTTTGACAGAAACAAACATAGATTTGGCTAGTCAGTAAATAGGGCACATGAGTCAATTCATATTTGATATTCTAGTGACGTTTGTAGTTTTCACACATCTTTCATCCTATGACCAGTCGTTAGTCTCTTCAGATCCTTTACGAATGTTATGGGTAATGTTCGAGTAACGATGCGACGAACATTAGATCACTTGATAAAATAACTTGATCAGAACTTAGATCTATTCATATTGACATAAAGCATAATACAAACTAAATAAAGTTTACGTTGGTCCTTGGAAGCTTGGAGCCCTCCGTTTTGACGTTCATGAAAGAAAAAAAATCTCAACTCGAAAGTGTTGATTCCGATTTGACGATGGGTCGTTGTTGCCGACTCCTCCGGCCACTCGGTTTCCACGCGTCGTTATTACCTGGCAGGCGGTTTCACAGAGCTGGAAACAGCCGCATCTCCGAACCGACGCAACCACAGCCAGTGCCCAGATTCACCCAAACGCCAAACCAAACTAGTCCTCTTCGCATCCCCCGAATCCCCCAATTCCCAAATCCCTAACCCTAGCCTCGCCGCAGCCACACCCGCCGCCGCCGCCGCGATGCTCCGCTCGCCGGGCCACNCCCGTCCCCAGCCCCCGCCACGCCTCGCCCCTCCTCCCCGGCGCCCTCGTCCGCCTCCGCCCTCGCAACCGCCACCGCCTCCTCATCGTCCAAGCGCCACCGCCCGGAGGTGCTCGACGAGGACACCTACGTCGCGGCCATCGAGCGGATCATCGAGCGGGACTTTTTCCCGGACCTCCCGCGCCTCCGCGACCGCCTCGACTGGCTCCAGGCCCTGCGCTCCCGCGACCCGCTCGTCCTCCGCGACGCGCAGCTCAAGATCCTCGAACGCCGCCGCCGTGTCCAGCGCCAGCGCCAGGGTGGCCCCGTGCCCACCCCGACGCCGGCCACCTCCACCGCGCTCCGCTCCCCGTCATTCCTCGCCACCCCCTCCGTCGCCCCGTCCGTCGCCGGTGAGGAGGGCGCCGAGGTCGACGAGGACGTCGAGGCCGCGCTCTCTCTCGACGACTTCTTCCGCCGCTTCACCAGCGAGGACAACGAGTCCTTCTCCCGCATCCTCGAGAAGGTCAACCATCGTCGCCGAGAGCGCTATGCCCACCTGCTGGAGCCTGGTGAGGCGGCGAAGGCGCCCCTGTTGGAGGACGCCAAGCGCGACAGGATAACCGATGGGTTTGGCACGTCTGGGCAACCGCCAAGCACTTTGGAGGGTGCCAAGTTCACGGCTAAGAACCTGCTCATGTACTACCCGGCTGACCGTGGGGAGGCTCCGCTTACCGATGAGGAGCGTGCTGAGCGGCTCAAGGGGATGACCAAGGAGATTGACAGGTCGAACACCAGGTTCCATGGGAAGTCTTCTGTTGATGATGGTACAAAGGAGGAGGCAGCTGCTATACTGTATGCGCCGGTTGCAGGTTCTACACCCGGAGGTATGGCATACCATGATCCTGATAAAGCAAGGAAGTACGATTTGGAGGATTTAAGGAAGACTCCAAACCCATTCTACGTTGAGTCAGGGAAGAATGCAAACAATGGGTATAGTTTTGTGAGAACGCCATCGCCAGCACCTGGCGTGGATGAGTCACCGTTCATGACGTGGGGTGAGATTGATGGAACACCACTGAGATTGGACCCAGAGGAGACACCGAGTGGTTCTGGGGGAAGTGATAGGGCGCATTTCAAGATCCCACCTCCGCCTGCTCGGGATGTAAAGGCACATCTGCTGTCAAGGGATGCAGCAAGGAAGATAAAGGAGCGCACTAAAATGTTCCACAAGCCACCGCTACCATCGCCTGTGAGGGGAGGAAGTGCAAGCCCAAGGACCTTCTCTCCTGCAGCACAGAAGTTTGTTAGGAATGCCATTGCAAAGTCCTCTCGTACCATTGATGAGTCGCTCCGAGCGAGCTACAGAGGTACAACCCCATCTGCAACCACTCCAAAGACAAGGTTTTCAAGAGACCCAAGCCTGGGATCACGATCTCCATCGACAAGACAGGGTTCCACCCCTCCCTGGTGATTTCAATAAAACTCATTGTATGTTATCCTTGTCATAAAACTGACAAGTCATTTATCCCTGTACTGTAAAAAATTATAAATATAGTGAGATATTGGCAGCAAGTTCTTTTCCTTGGAATCGTCGAGTTAAATATTTCCAATTAGGAAATTATCTATGTGAGCTGTAAACTGACCCCCAGGTTCCCACTGCACAATTTTCTTATTGCTAGAATCCTTAGTTCGTTACTCGGTTTATTCTAGCCAGCAAATAAGATATAAGTTCAATGGTGTTATTCCTAACTGGAATAATTGGTACTTGATACAAACTGATATATATGCATAATTCTGTGGCAATACTGGAAGAGCTCTATCTATTTCAGAATCCTAGACCTAAACATACATAATCAAAAACTGAAAGTGTAACTTTTAGTGCACCTATTTTCCTGTTACTTTAGTTTGGTCTTACAAGAATGACATCCAAGTTAAAAATGCTAATGTTCCGAAGTCCAAAGTGAAAATCTTACATAATAGAAACTATTGTATTGAGAGGAAATGTTTACTCATTCCTTGCTAAATGAGGGAATAGCGCTCTTTCCATATTGGCATATATGGGAAGCCCTTGAGGTCTATTTATCCTGTTTCTTGAGTTCTTAGGCCTTGTTATTGAGGTCATTTTTTCGCTATGAACTACCTTAACACCCATCCAATTGCAATTACTACATTTACCAGATGATGGGGAATAATAGGGTCATTTTTATGTAACTTGATTATAATACTGAAAGAGGAGGGAGTATACCTTTTGCTATCTTGTTCTTCAATTTCTTCTTTGCATGTTTTGATAGAGAGTATTTTGAGCTTTATCGCATTCAGGTCAATAAATATTTGCAATAAATTTTAATTTGGAATGTTTGGCATAGTATGTGTTTATACATGTTTTGCCTTTGAAATTGCACAAGTATCACTCAAATGTTATTTTGGATGAATGTACTGAATTACTTTCATTAGAACCTAACTTATTTCAAAGTCTTATGTTACTCCCACAAGTAGAAAACAACTTAGGAGGGTGGCATATGTGTGTAGAGTTGCTGAAGAATGATGGATTTTTATATGTTGGAAGCATCTTGTTACTTCCTCCGTCCCAGAATGTAAGCATTTTTAAGGTAGGCATGGATATTAAGAAAGTAGGTAGAGATCAGATGATTAGAGGAGGGTTGTGATTGGTGGAAAAAAAAAAGTAGGTAAAGAGAATGGTTGTGATTGGTTGAGAGGAGAGGATGGGTGGAGAAATAACTTTATTTTGAGACAAGTTACTATGCTATAAATAGCTACATTTTGAGACGGAGGTAGTAAGAGTGTTAAAGATAAACCAGTTCAATTAATTTAGTTACAGCCAGGTGCGTAGGTTCCGTCTATCCTGATATTTTGTTTGGTATAGTGCTGAGTTGACTATGTTAACAGAACAACAGTACATATAAAGAGGATATCTGACTTAGGACATATGGCTTATGGGTTTGTTTTGTTTCACTTTTTCATTGGGTTAACCTAATCTTGAATTGGGGGAACGGAACTTATTTTGACTCAATTAATTTCTCTATCCAAGTCAGCAGTGTTCTGTGAGTTAAACCCTCATCCTGTCTTTAGCTATATGATAGTCTGAACTTAGCCATTGAGACATCAATTTTGTAACTCTTAAAACTTATGCTTGCTGTCGAATGCTACAAACAACTTGTAGACCTTGATGTTTTCATTAGTGGGCTATGATGTATACTTGGAACATATCGACATAGTTTTGGAGCCTCAGGTCCTTAATATATTCTACAATATGGAAAAAAAATTAACAGCAAACATGTAAGGAATTGAGGATGGTTAACTGAGGAACTGATAGGCTTGAGAGGAACTGATTGGCTCAAGAGGGATCTTGCCTATGATATATATTGAAAACTTTAAAATCAATATGTGATTATTTCAGTTAGTATCTTTACTGTTGGAGATAACTGACAGAGAACCTGTGACCAATGTATGCATGAACAGCACAGCGAATAGGCTAGGCATGTGGTACACACTGGTACACAATTGCCTATTAATAAAAAAGCTAATTGAACATTCGCATTTGTAGAATTCTTTCTAAGAGGATTTCAATTTCAATATTGATAAAAAAATAATTAAGTTCTTAGAAAAATTGTAATGTACCACTTCATATTGGTGCTCCGTTTGTATGTAGACTTGCTCTGATGAGGATCGGTTTGTACTCATGAATATGAAAAATCCTACCCATTTGGTTTGGCATTTCTTATCTGAAGTTCTGAACTTTAGAGGTTGCTCGGGTCTAGAGTTCTTGAGGACCTGATCACCAGAAGCATGTTTCTTCCCCATGGATTTGAGGAAGCACTGTCTGGATGTCTGCTGGTGATAAAATCGAGTTCCTGCTATAAGATTTGATAATTCACGAAACTAGCTTCCGGTAAACCAGATCACAAGGTGCAAACTAGTTAATGAACTACTCGGGCTTTAGCTGGATGGATTTTATGTTAATGTTAAGCTGAGCTGGAATGTACTAGTCCGCTGTCAGAGCATACGCCTTTTGTGTTGTTCAAGCACTATAACATTTTCATTTTTTGTGAGTTCACCATCGACATTGAAATTTCACATGTTTTGGTATAATAGCACCTTCCCTTCAGATGATAATATTTTAGATCTTTTTTCTCTCTGAAATTCTACATGGTTCGTGGAGTACGATTTTACTGCGCTGATATTGTGTTTCCACCTGATATTCTTATTTCTACTAGTTGTCTGAAACTGAAAATCGAGGTCCCTAGATGGGGGATTAGGGGCATCTCAAGTAAGGGTTACGCACGAGATGGGCGGGCTGAAGGCGCGGCCCAGCTCCCTCGAGCTTAACCTTGGACTGGGCCGTAACCTCGTGCGAGTTCCACCCGACGCAGGCGTTGTTTTGGGGAATAAGTCCATTTTGGTTCCCTTATAGCTCCAATCTAAATTTGTATCCATCAGCCGTAATACCAGATATTTTAACCCTCACCTATTAAAACCGGTGTAAAATGTCCATCAGCCACAATACCAGATATTTTAACCCTCACCTATTAAAACCAGTGTAAAATGATTTCCTTAGTAGTTTTGAGGGTGGTTTTTGCTTACATGGCTTGTTGACCTAGCGAACTGGCTGAGTCAGCATATGGAGCCCACATGTCATCCTCTCTCTGCTTCCCTTCTTCCTCCCTCTCTCTTTCCTTTCCTCTTCCCCCTTTAGCCCTTCCTTTCCTGGTCAGCTTCTCTCGTTCCTCTTCTCACAGCGACGGCACGGCGGGACAATGAGGGGAAACGGCTAGCGATGAGCACTCTTCACCTCTCTCTCCCACCCCAAGGTGCGGCGGAATCATGGACGATGGTCGATGGCTCGGATAGTAGAGCCAAGGAGGATGGCGGTTGCGCGGACTCGAGGCAGAGCGGCCAAGGAAGAGGACGAGGAGAGCGTGCCACCGCTAGCCTCGTGAAGGATGTTGTTGGCCTTCCCACCAGGAGAGGCGGATGCAACCTCGGTCTCCTCCTCACGCCTCATGGAGGCTCACGGCAACGGGCTCCGTTACCACCTGCTTCTTCATCCTTTTTCTTGCCGGACACCATGGTCCTTGCCATGGATGAAGACAGTGGCCTCGTTGCCCTTTACCGGCCAGTCGATGAGGAAGACCAACCCGTCTTTGATCTACTCATCATAGAGGCTAGCGGCGGTGGGCTCTGGTGCTGCCTGCTTCTTCTTCCCCGTCTCTTTCTCCTTCCCTCTTCTCTCCCTCCTTCCTCCTCTCCCTGCATCTCCCTAGGCACGATGTTCATCTCGACGCACGGGTGGCACCGCGTAGTGGAGACCATGTCCACCTTCGCAATGCTGTTCTTCATTACACGGGGACGTCGGTGAGGGTCGCTACCTACAAGCCCCCTCAAGCACCTCTGTCGTCATCGCACTGCTGCCGCCCACCTCCGTTTTTTCCTCAACTTCCCATCGCCCTGCCGCTGCCAAGAGAAACGAGGGCCGTTCAACTCTCTTGAGCTCCTCCGCCACCGTCGCACTGCCGCTAGTCACCGCCTTCTACTCCTCAACCTACCACTGCCTAGGCATCGCGTTGCCCATTGCTGGTGCCACCGAAGCTAGAAGATATGGGATGAGGGAGAGAGGGGTGGAGAAGGAGAGAGAGGGCGATGATATGTGAGCCTTACATGCTGACTCAGTCGATTGGACTAGGTCAACGAGCCTCAACAAAATCCACCCTCAAAACCATGGAGGGATTTATTTTACACTGGTTTTAACAGTAAAGGGATAAAGATATTTGGTATTGTGGTTAAGGGATACGAATTAGGTTGTACTTATATTTGAGAGTGTCAAAGTGGACTTATCCCTAGTTTCGGAGTCTGTGTTGTTGAGATATTAATGGATAACGGAACCGAATTGTATTTGATATGGTTTTAGTTTGCTAGGAATCAATTTGTTTTTTTGAAAAAATAATAAGCCAAAACTGAACAAACCAAATGCCAACACTACTCTGTAATTGCTTTGGCCTCAGTAAATTTCTGTTGAAATGGGTATGATTTCGTTAACTTTTCATAATATTTAATTATTTATTTTATTTAAATAATTAGTATACATATGTAAAAGTATAATTTTAGATTATAGTTTCTTTGATAATAAAACAAGTCACGATAAAATAAATACTTCCTCCATTTCATATTAATTATAAGTCATTTGATTTTTGTTAGTCTAAGTTTCTAAATTTGTAAAAAAAATTAGCAATATCCACGACATCAAATTAGTTTTATTAAATTTAATATTGAATTGATACAATTGAAAATGTTACTATATTTTGGTGAAACTTAAAGATGTTTGATTAAGAAAAAGTCAAACGACTTATAATATGAAACGAAGAAAATAATATTTATTTTTTAAAATAAGACTAACGGTCAAACATCATGTTAAAAGTCAGAGATGTTATATTAGAAAACGGAATTATTATAGTGATTAGAATTTGATCAATCTTGACGTATGAAGTCATGTAGATGTACCTATTGATTCTTCACCAACCGTTGATGCTTTATAGACGAGAAGCCTGCCTTGTAAACAAAACAAACACCATCTAAGATTTGGTAATCAGCCAACGCTATACCTATACGATGCAAGGATCCAAACAGTAGACTTTACATGCACCGAGCTAGGTTACAACGGATGCATGAATGAACCATCTAAATATATGGTGGATGGCATCTCCAGGCCACAAATCTTGGAAGAGATCCAGCCAGGGGCGCCGCTATGTATTGATTGTTGACCCCATGCATCATGCATGCATCTAATCCATCCATGTGTCCACACGAGACCATATCCATGCAAGCTCTATAGAAATTGACAAATAACCACCCTGCTCCCTTCATTTTATATTATAATTTAATTTTAAGTCGTTTGATTTTTTTTTCAAATTTTGTTAAGTTCAATCAAACTTATAAAAAAAATTTAGCAACATCTAAATTATTAAATTAGTTTTATTAAATCTAACATTGAATATATTTTAATAATATGTTTGTTTTGTATTAAAAATACTACTATATTTTTTTATAAATTAAATAAACTTAAAAAAATTGATTAGACAAAAAATAAAAATAAAGGGAGTAGCTGCTAGCTTGTGCTGGACAGTGGCTCGATCTGTCACTCTCTTTCATTTTCAGATTTCACGGCATGGCATTGGATAGTACTTGACAATACCCTATAGCTAGGCCTATGTACTTATTCTGTATTGATCGGTATATACAGACCGTATAGTGTGGAGAGGATGCATCGATCAGAGTTATATAGTACTAGTACTCACTTAATTAGATCGATTGTCAGGTAGTAGCCACTACTAAAAAATCGTTTTTACATACGGCTAAAAGTGAACAGCATACATCAAAAGTTCTGCGAAAATCATATTTTTGCATGTGGCCAGCGCACCTTCATTTTCGTATGTGGTCACCTATATTGACCGCATGCGAAAATAATTTTGGTGAAAAAAATAAAAATAAAAAAACTTCAAATAGGCCGAACCCTAGCCTACCGGCCGGATTCGCGCGGGGCGGCACCGCCGTCGCCGCCCGAGCCTACTGTCCTCCGCGTCGGATCCGTCGCCCACCGTCGTCATCATCGCCGTCGGATCCAACGGCCCCATCGCCCGCTAGCGCCAGATCCGTGTGGGTCGGCGTCGGATCTGTCGCCCGAGCCCGTCGTCGTCGTTGTCGTCGGATTCGCCGCCCCCACCACCCGTCGTCATCGCCGGTGTCAGATCTGCACGAGGGAGGGCCCCCCCGGCACCAGATCCGCGCAGGGATGGGCCGCCGGCGCCGGATCCATGTAGGGCGGTGCCGTTCTCGGCCGCCTCCTCGTCGTCAGTGGCGACGTCGCCCACACCCGGCCGCCTCATCGACGCCGGATCCACGTGAGGGAGGGCCCCCAATGCTGGATCCGTGCAGGGACGGGCCGCTGGCGCTGGATCCACGTGGGGTGGTGTCGCTCCTGGCCGCCTCCTCATCGGCGGCGGCAGTGCTGCCCGCTCCCAACCGTCTCGTCGGCATCACCTTCTCCTGCTCGGTGAGGAGAGGAAGAGAGGAGAGAAAGAGAGAAAGGAGAGGAGAGGAGAGGAAGAGAGAGAGGGAGAGGAGGTGAAAATATTTAAAGTCGTGAGAGGGAAAAGAGATAGGAGAGAAAATATCTGTGGAGAAAAGAAGGTATTTTCATATACAGACCATTTAAGAGGCCCGCATGCGAAAATCTAGTTTTGCATGCGACCCGTTAAAAGGACCGCATGTTTATTTTTTCATGCAACCTCTTAAGCCTTTCTGTAAAAATTGATTTTTACGTGTAGTCATATGTGAAAATAAAAATTGATTTTTGCAACCAATTACGGTTCCTATATAACCTATAAAAGTTCTGGCACATAAAACTTAGTAGGGAGCTTTTGCATTGTGTGTGATCGACTGGCGCGACTGCAATGCGGTGTTGCGGAGCACTAATAAAAATCTCGTGCGCCGACCGTCACGGGACACAGGTATGGTATGTAGCTGCAGGCCGGAAGACTGGGCGCATGCATATATATGCGTATCAAAGGCTGGGGCTAGCTAGCTAGCTCTTAATTTCCTTTGGTCTCTTGCTATTTCTTGCTGCCAGCAAATCTTGTGTGTGTCACGGGCGCACGCACTGTTCTGGCACTAGTAATCTTTTATGTGGTCGGAATTAATGCCGACCTGAGCGATCGAGATAAGATATTTCTTGACTTCGCTACATACATCACAGCTAGATAATCGATCGAACCATACATGATTTTATCTTTTATACCAGCACTTTTAGCACTAGTTTACCAAATTTAAAAATTACGGAGCCTTTCCCGTGAAGGTAATCTGATCGTCATTGTATGATCGATCAAACCAAACAATGAAATCTCAGGTATCTGGATGTCATACTTTTAACATAGAGTTCGAGTTCAAATTAAATATTTCTCCTGTTTTCTTATCTCATACCGGGATTTCTCGAATTCTATTTGATTTTTAAGCCTGATAGGACATGAAAAAGATCCTAAAACAAGTCCACCTTTTCTATAAATATAAAGAGTCAAAGACCGATTGAAACAACTACAAATCTATTGTCAAAATCAATCTATTAACCCTATCCTCTATATTCGACATGTCTCTTCTTCTTGCTACTTATCCACAAGTCTATTCTTCTCCAATCCCTCAATGGCTTATCCTCTCTCATCTCTGCGGTGTTAGAGCACGTTCTAGCTGGCCTAGCGAGCCAAGGAAAAACCAGCGCGCGTTCACATTGACGAGGTCCCTCCCGAGTGTTCGTTCAACAACATCTACCATTTCCTGCAGCGACGCGTCTCCGGGTACTATCGCAAGTTGCACATAGATTGTTCAAGGTGTGGCAGCACGATTCTAGTGCCATCACACTTTTTTGATGACTCCAGTGGAAAACGATTTCGATTCCAATAGCCGAAACCCTAGTTCTCCATCATGATCTCTCACACCAATACATATAGAGACAATATCGTTGTTGCGGATTATCAAGAGTTGCCAAAAGCCAATCGCCATGCGTTTGAAGTTCACCTTCAAGATCTAAGGCGAAAGATGCTTCATACTATTAGAAGACGAGGCAAAGTGTCATCAAACAATAGGAATTCTCATTGCCTATCTACACCACATCTAAGGTAACAACCAATTATACCAATACCCCCATTCTTGCAATTAATGTCGCTGAAATAGTAGATGGTGTTGTTATTGCTATTCTAAATAATCGATTTACCTCTTTTAGTACTATCTTTTCAGAAAACCTTGAGTACTACCTTAGATGCTTGCATGAGTAAGTTAAAGAATCGGCTAAATAGCTGGTTCCTAGGTGCATCTACTTCTTACAACAATGAGCATATGTATGGTATTCCATTGGATTTTCATATACCAAAATTTCATGTGCAACAAAATTGGTCAATGAAAAATACCTACAATTCTCTCAATACGGTAAATCCTAAATTCATCCAACGACACAGTATGTCGGTCAAACCGCTATAGCACCGCCGGTCAGACTAGTAGTAGCGGCCGATCCGAACAGGGGGCAATACTGATCAGACCGTAGCTGATGAGTGTTTTAGGCACTACTACGAAAACAATCTTTCATGGCGTTTGGAAAAACTTTTCTCTGGCGGAAATGAGGTGAAATCGCCAGCTAAAAAGATAGGAGGGTGGGGGTCTCGGGCCACCAGCGAAAACACATCTTCGCTGGCGGCCTCCTAAAGCTAGCCGCCAGAGAAGATGCAGTATTTTCTCTAGCGGCCATCTTAAGACACCGCCAGCGAACATATCACTTTTTCGCTGGCGGTAAGGTGACGTGGCCCGCTAGAGAAGATTCCTACATCTTCGCTGGCGGCCCACTCTAGCCGCCGCCGCCCCTAAATATTTTCTATGGCGGTTCGAATGAACCGACATATGTTGACCGCCAGGGAAAATACCATCACCTATATCACCAGCCCAGCTAGCAGCCATGGCATTTGAGCACGATTTTCTCTCTCTTGTGAACAAATACATAGAGGGGAAGGTTTTGATCTTCAATCTTTTGAAAGATCTACTGCACCAGAGGTTACATATACTTTCTCCTACTCCATTTGTAAAGTTTTTTTTCAATTTTATTGGTTGTTTGTTGAGATTTTACATAGCAAAAAGTATGTGACACGGGGAAAAAAAACTATTTGTTATTTATTATTTGGAGCTTAAAATGGGCAAACTTTGTAAGAAATATTGTGCATGATCGATGTTCCATATATATATATCTAGTTTTGATATGTTTATTTGTAGCAGATATATATATTAGTTAACTGCAGAGAACGCTGAGAAGAAGAGAAAAAGAGCTAGTTTTTTATTTTTTTTCTAGTTGTTTGTAGTTTGTAGATTTTTGGCTAGCTTTAATTATCTTGTCTAGATTATAGTAGTTATAAATATTAATTAGTATAATTTTAATGTGACATATTATCGAAAATATATAAAGTGACGAAGTTGTACATATTTTTTCGCAAATAATGCATAGATGGCGGACAGAGCATGGATGTATAGAGAGAGATACCGGTCCTCATACATTGAAGGAGTTGACATATTCATGAAAGCTGCTAAGAAGAATGTTGCATCTAAGAAGACAAAGGAAATTAGATGTCCATACTTACATTGCAAGAATCAGAAAATTTGGATCGACCCATCTATAATCGAGCAACACTTGGTGATGCATGGATTTGTTGCAGGCTACACAAATTGGTCACATCATGGAGAGATCCCAAGCAAACAAGTTCCCAACCGGGCGATAGTACAGGATGAAGTGTTCAACTGGGACGAGGATTTGATGGTAGTAGTAGAAGAAGGAGAAGAGGAAGTAGAGCCCATTAATGTTGATGATGATGTTGGTGGCGATGATGGTCATCACAGTATAGTTGATGATGTCGATGATGGTAATGTTTGCGTAGATGATGGTAATTTTGATTTGGAAGAGATGTTGCGTCATGCTAAACCTGAGGTTGTAGCTGGGTCCGCTCGTGGGTTGGAGAACTTCGAATCATTACAAAAGGCAACGAAGGTTCTTTTGTACGATGAGGCAAATGGTTGCATGAAGGATTTCACATTGTTGCGGACGGTGCTTGAACTTATGAGATTGAAGGCCAGAAACGGTTGGTCGGACAGTAGTTTCAACGATTTGTTGGTTCTGTTGAAGAAACTGTTTCCGCAACCCAACTCCCTACCAACCAGCACCTATGAAGCGAAGAAGCTTATTTGCCCTTTATCTCTGGGTGTGCGAAAGATACACGCCTGTGTTAACCACTGCGTACTGTTTCGTAAAGAGTACGAGGATTTGGACAGATGCCCAACGTGCAACACTAGTCGATACAAAACAAGCCGTAGCCAGTCCGAGCATCAGGATGTTACCCAAGACGAGGTAGAAGACAACAACAAGAAGAAGATCCCCCAGTTGGTCATGTGGTACCTTCCGGTGAAAGATCGATTGAAGCGTTTGTTCTCGAACCCGAGGGATGCCGAACTGATGCACTGGCATCATGAAAAGCGGAAAAAGGATGGGATGATTCGACATCCGGCAGATGCTCGACAGTGGAAGGAATTTGACAGAAAGTACCATAAGTTTGCAGAGGACCCAAGAAATGTAAGGTTTGCATTGAGCACCGATGGAATGAATCCATTTGGTGACTTGAGCAGCTCACACAGCACGTGGCCAGTACTCCTAACCATGTACAACCTCCCTACGTAGCTGTGTCAGTATATTGTATATGATTAGTTCTGATCGTATTAAGTATATATATGGATTATAACCGATGTCATGTGAAATGCAAATATAGAAGAATGCTCCACGCCGATCTAAAAGGAAAGCCCAAGCCGCACCCGAAGCGGAAGCCGAAGCTGGAGCTGTCGTGCGCGTCTCAGCTTCAAGTAAACCCAAGAAAAGAAGGGGCGAGCGAGGAAAGAACATGTTGTTCAAAGAAGTCAGCGTGCTGACGCGGATCAATGAGAAAGGGGAACCCCTATCACCGGAAGATTCATGTTCCAAGAATAGCAACCAATGCGGGACGATAGTTAGGGATATCGTGGAGATCACATGGAAGGATTGGAAGAAAGTTCCTGACACTACAAAGAACAGCTGTTGGACGTCGCTGCAAAGCAGGTTTGAGTATCCACAAGGGACAGACGACGATGCAGCGAAGGTCTATGCACTCAAGACCATGGGCAAGCTGTGGCGGAACTGGAAAACAGACCTTAACAAGAAATATGTTCAGAAGGGACGTACACCGTTTACGGAGTACGGAAAGATAACACCAGCCCAGTGGGATGAGTTCGTTGCCCTGAAGACATCGGCGGAGGAAAAGGAGAAGAGCTAGAGGATGTCTGAACTAGCAAGAAGGAATGAATATCCTCATCGTTTGGGATCGACCGGTTACCGTGCAGCGGTTAAGAAGTGGACAAAACAAGATGAAGAGATGGAAAAGGCTGGGAAACCGGCTCCTATGAAAAATCACAACCCACGAACCAGGAACTGGGTGCGTGCAAGAACACCGGCCTTCACCCCGGAGGGGGATGTAGTCTTCAAGGATCCAAAGCTCCAGGAGGTAGCTGTCAAGATGAAGAACATCGTCACGCAGCAAGAGGCCGGGATGTTCGTGCCAGATAGAGACCGGGACGAGCTGACCTATGCGTTGGGCAACCCGGAGCACTCTGGTCGTGTCCGGGGAGTATCCTCAAAGACTAGCTGGAAGGATGGATTCAAAGAGGATGCTCATACCTACAAGAAGCGTGATCGCTATAAGGAGGAGATAGAATCCCAGGCTAGGGCAGCAGCTCGTGAGGAATGCCATAGATATTGGAGCCAGAATATGATACACGGTGGTGCCGTTTCGCAGCCTGATCCAAGCTATCCGATGGACGATGTAACGGAGGATACTCCTTGCAAGCTCTTGATTCCGGTCGGCAGGGCAGGAAAGAAAATACAGGTTGCAACTGGGAGGTTCATACCGGGCCGCAGATTCCATTGCCAAGACATTCCGGATGTCTATGCCAAGGTAGAGGTCCGGACGGTCAATGAGGCTCACCGGATGCACGAGATCGACATTCCAACACCCGAGGGGATTGTGTACCTTGGAGATGCCGTTGACCAGTTTGTGCTGTGGCACAAGAATGATATTCAACTAGGGTCAACGGATGGAACGGATCGTCCACCAAGGATACCGGTGTCACTGCCTCGTCCACCAAGGGAACAAGAACCGAGGGATCCTCCAGTTTCATCACCTCCGCAATCAGATCAACTAGTTGCATCACCTCCAAGATCAGAGCCTGCTGTTGCGTCACCTCCAATTAAAAAGGAGACAGAAGTACAATCAGGGCTTGAAAAGGATCAATCAGAAGTACAAGTTCAGGAAGTGCCTTCGGCACAGCAATCAGAGCGTGCACAATCAGGGGCTGAGCGGACAATGCTCGATGAACTAGACCCATCGCAAACACAGCCATCGCAACCGGAGGAACCTAAGGGTGCCGATGTGCCAGTGATGGTAAGGACACACAAGCACAAAGGAAAAAGTGAATCGAAGAAAAGATATATGATAACGGCATTCCGAGGAAGGGACAAAGATATCAAAGATGCCGATTTTGACGACAGAAAGTTAACAAGCCTCAAGCAAACCATGGAAGATTATCTCAATTATATCAACTGCCCGGATGTGCCGCATGAGTTTCAGAATGGCCAACCATTCATCCATGCTTGGCAACTAACAGAAGGACCGTGGCAACTAAGGAGGTGGCATGAATGGTACATCAGGGCAAGCACCATAAAAGGCCTTTCATCGTTCACAGTTGCCATGCAGGAGAACATCTTCTGGAGCGGGCCATGCCTATTCCAAGTCCATTTCTCCGATATGCATGCCCTCTACCGTCGGAAGAGGCTCGACGCCAATTTAGTCGGCATATGGTGTCTGTAAGTGCATGACTGGAACGTGTCAATAAATCATTGTACCTATGTGCGTACCTAATTTGACCTTACATTTTTTGAAGGATGAATTACGTGCAAGCCGAAGCGATGCGAAAGCCTGTCGGCTACCTAAACCCGTGCCGGATAAGCAAGCCGAACCACACCTACCTGCTAGACGAGAACAAGCTACCAGCACATGTTCAGGCGATGACGCGGCAAGAGAGGGACGCATATATAGAACAAAGGCATCAGGAAAAGATTCTCGATGTTGCTACTTATGTAGCTATAGCACTTGAATCTACGCAGGACAAGGAATGCGTTTACGTGCCATACGCCTTTGAGTAAGTTTTCATATCAACTACGAGTATATACATATAATCACGGCTGGACTAACCATTTCTTTTGCAGCGACTATTGGATAGTATTTCTTCTCTATCCAAAGTACAATGAAGTCGTCGTCTTGGATTCTCTTGATAAAGAGAGCAATACATATCAAGAAATGCTCAGAATTATCGATCTGTAAGTTATATGCATGGACGTTTCTTATTCTTATATATTCTCATGACGTGTTGTTATCTTTGACGAATTTAAATTAATTATCTCTGCAAACAGTGCATATAAAAGGTATTACCAACAAGGCGGACAACGGAAAAACTCCAGACAATGCATACTCATCCGCAATAAGTGGCCGGTAAGTAAATTTGGATGCCAAACAATACTTCTTAATTTTTATAAATGCATGTGTTTTTCCATTTAATTAACTAATATACTTTATAATTGATGTTCAAAGTGTCATAAGCAACCGGTGGGAACCGTACTATGCGGATATTACACCTGCGAATACCTTAAGGTCAATGGGAGATATTGCGCGAATTACGACGATGTAAGTACAAACCGTCAATACTCTTGTTAAGTTAATCGCTAACTTGCATTACTGTGAACAATTTCGTAATTTGTCATGATCTCGATCCAGCTTCCAAAAATTCCCAAGTCCGAAAGGGAGCTCGATGATAAATCCATTGAGAACATACAACGGGACATGTGCTACTTCATCCACCGTGAGTGCGCACATCAGCTTGGGAGGTTTTTCGACCACGATGGAGTTTTGGCCCTGCCGGAGAACGAATGTCTGTCTAACTGGAGCAGGAGTATAATATAGAGAGGTTTCACGCGTATGTATATCGCTCGGGTTGTAAGACATTCAACTACTTGTATATGTGGTGTCGGTCCAATTCTATCTATATAGGTGCTTTGATATTGTATATATATATATATGTATATATTAATCTTCATATATTATTTCCGCGTGCATCTATATTAATCATCAATGGTGGCTGCACGAAAAGAGAACATACTTTATGGATAGCTCGATTAGTTATATCATCCACGTGTGACTCTAAAATAAATGAACAAAGGTAAGAAAAAAATAATATATAATATTTTTTTATAAATATTGCATCTTCGCAGGCGGGCCACGTGTCAAAAATATAACGATGTCCTATTTTTACTGGCGGGCCACGTGTCTTTTCCAGAAACTGATGGGCTTTTTTCCTAGCGGGCCACGTGTCCAAAAAGAGTGTAAGCCGCCAGAGAAGAACATTTTCGCTGGCGGCTGTCTTAAGCCAGCAGCCAGCGAAGATATGGCTTCTCTGGCGGCTGACGTAAATTGGCCGCCAGAGAAAATAGTTCTTCTCTGGCGGCCGACATACAGCGACCGCTAGCGAAGATATTTCTTTACTGGCGGTCTATAACCGCTAGCGAAGATCTTGATCTTCACTGGCCTTTGCTTTGTGGCGGCCCCAATTGCCGCCAGCGAAGACCAAAAATGGCCGCCACGAAAAACTGTTTCTGTAGTAGTGAGGATCACCTCCTACATCGGCTATTCCTAGTAACCTTATAACTAGTACACATAAAAATAACCTCTTAGTGACAAGATTGGCAAAGTTATAAAAATATGTTCAGCGTAGATACTATAACTAAAAAAGATTCGGCTTAAGAAAACTCAAGCCAAAGAAGCCAAGATCTCATAGAAAGCTAAGTTTGATCATCCCCATGAAAATATAGTTGATGAGATTATATATTCGGACGATAAGTTAGTTGATGTGCATACAGTAGAATGGGTTTGGGCTCTAAATCTAAACCATTCATTTGCCCTATCCTTAAGCCGGTTGTTCCTAAAACTCATTATGAGAAAACAAAATTCACATTTAATATGGCCAAATGTGATAAGATATTTGACTATTTGTTAGAACATAAGCAAATCGAATTGTCACAAGGCCATGTCATACCATCCGTTGAGGAATTAAAGCAGCAAGCATATTGTAAGTGGCACAACTCTTGTTCTCATGCCACCAATGATTGCATTGTATTTCGTAGACAAGTCTAATCGTCCATTAACGAAGGATGATTGACATTTACAAAGATGCAAATAGATGAGTTACCTTTTCCTATACACACCATTGAATTGCAAGAGAAGTAGATCCCGAATGATAAAGAGAAGACCATATTGAAAACATCAATGCTCGAGTGGCAAGATGATAAGCCGGAGATTTCAAAAGAGGAAAAGCGACCAAGGAGATTGAGTTCACCTACCAAGCAAGGTGGGAGACGAGCAAGGATTGATCCGCAACATAATTCTCCTTCTTCATGGTATTACTCTTGGTATGCCCCATGGAGTTCCAATGGTACGTGGATTATGACTACTTATATGTTGTATTATTTTTCATTATGAGCATGGCCACAACAACCAATTTTAAATAATCAACCGCGCTCATCTTATAGTCTGTTGAGAGAAAAGAATCAGTTATAGAAGAATCAATATATGCAAGAAAGTGATGAGACAAGAGTGAAAGCCAAAGCAAAGCAAAACACAATCTGAATAAGAGGATGCCTCTTATACTATTCTTACATCATCATTTAACAAATAAGCCTTAGAAGCGTTTATGGCCAGTATCGGTAGATATCATCCTTAGATAACCCCATGCTTACTGCTTTTTGTTCACAAGTTCGTCAAAAAGGCATGGGCTATACTCAATTTTGGCACTAGTTTGGATTTATAGAAAGTTCTTGAGAAATTTAGAAATTATCAAGCCTTTCCAACGAAGGCCGGTCTGACCGCCATTTGTATGGCCGGTCAGACCGGACAATGAATTGTGGACAGATCATAGGTGTCCAGGCGGTCAGACCTTCGCTACAGAGTCCAAGTCCAATTTATGTATTTCTCATGTTTCCTTAATTTAGACCGGAATTTCTTGAGTCCTAGTTGATTTCTAAGCCTAATAGGATGTGAAAAATTCCTTGGGAAGCAAGTCCACCCCTTCTATAAATATAGGAGGCCAAGACCGATTGAAATAACCACCAATCAATTGTCATAATCAATCTATTACCCCTATCCTCTATATTTTACATCTTTTTCTTTTTATTTACCTATCTTCAAGTCTATTCTTCTTTATTCCCTCAATTGCTTGTTGTCTTTCATCTTTATGGCGTTCAAGGATGTCGTAACTGACCTATCGAACCTAGGACAAACCGGACTGTGTTCCCATGATAGGTCCCTCCTAGGTATTCGCTCGATGACATCTATCACTTTTTACGGTGGCGTGTCTCTGAGTACGCTGTAGATTGCACATAATATGACTACGTACGTGATTATGTACCAACACATATTTACTTGGTTTGGTTTGGTGTGCACAGTGATGATCCCACGTTAAGCTAACCGGGGTTACAGGACACAGGTAAATTATCTAAACCTAACTTAAATTATGTCATATTAATTAGTGTACCGACCAATAATTAAATAATTATTATGTATTGGATCTCCGGTTAGTTTTGTTTTAGGTTCGTCACGGGTGTGTATATACATTTGATGAATATTATGAGTGTATAGCGATACACTTGTGGAGTTGTGTGTGTGCATGATATATATACAGCATACAAGTGCAGGCGAGCATACGTGGCCACATGCATGCATTGGAACATTTAACTGTCACAGGACAAGACGAGTTCACGAGGGGAGAGAAACGACACACGAGACAGAGGAGAAGAGACAAGAGCGCAGGCGACCCGTGACGACGTGAGGGCCGTATGTTTCATCATATAACCGACGAAATTATATATACTCTCACTCTCATTCACATGACTATATATGAAATTATATGCTAGCATGATTAGTATGCTTCAACCTCCCTCCCACCTGCATTGTCTTTGTTAAGTTAGCTAATACTGTATGTACGCACCAACCATGCATAATATGGGCATATCACTACCCCCAGCAATTAACTAATCAAGGTTTATTTATTCTGAGAAAAAAATATATATGTATGCATTGAAATGGTTTGAGGCAACTAATAACATGTTCTTTGTATTAAATTGTCCCCTTGAACTATTTTGTCAGTGATTTTAATTAATTCTCTAAACTATTTATTCTTTTGTTCTCGCTATATATATATATATACCCGATGAATTACTTGAAAATGATTCATTTTACTCCCTAATAATATTTATCTATGTTGTTTCTCTTTACAAATGATGTATATATTTCAGGTTGAAATTTTGTGGGATGCATGCATGATAGATGTATTTCACCCTATATCTCAACCTTTTTTAATCATTAGTTACATATATAAGTTCAAATTAGCACCGATGGCTGCTTTAACATCAAACTTTTAAACTCCGTGCAAATTAATTGTCGTGCAAAATTTTAAGAACTTTATAACATACGTTATCTCGTCACATATGGCTCTACAAATTGTAACTTAATATCTGAGTTTCACAAACAGAACTGAAAAAATCAAACACTACCATTAGGGAATAAAATGGATCATTTTCACGGGTTCAAGGGGGTAAAATGAGAGAATAAAAAGGTGGCTGTGTTTGTTTGTGTGAGAAACTCATTTTCTTTGCACGAAAAATGGAACGACTTATTATCACATTATTAATTAACTTTACTAATTTTTTTGAAAAATAAATTAATATGATTTTTTAAAAAAACTTTCGTATAAAAATTTTTTGTAAAAAATATACCGTTTAACCGTTTGAAATACGTGCGCGGGAGACACAAGGGAAAGAATTTGGAAAAACACCCGGCCGAACATACACTTAGAGGTTAAGTACACCCAAGGACAAGAAGGTCCGGAAAAGTCAACTAAAAAGGACAAAAAGGACTGTACGACAGAACTGATATATGCTCATCGATAAAAAAAAAACACTATAGTATTTCTGTTACAAATATAAAGGCTCTGGTATGACCTGATCAATCCACATATTGTAATAATTTGGAATCAACACTATAAGCCTATAATTCATTTTATTTTCCACCAGAAACATGATAATTGTTTGTTTGCCACTGTTGATGCCACAAGGACAGAAGAATATAATGGGATCAACATCAAAATAAATTTCCAAACTACAAGGGGAGACCATTTTTAAGTGATCAAAACTAACATGGAGATATAATTTAGCCTTTCCATGCATTCTACTTGTTTCCACCAGAAAGGGGCACATAAAGATCATGTCGATCGAACCAGCAAAATAGGTAAATAAAATCAACAAATTAGCAACAAACTCATTGGGCAAAAATCAAACAACACTGTTTCCAGTGATATATTCAACACGTACTTGTTTCTATATCCAGACCGATCAAGTCAATCAATGAACGAGATCGACGGCCAAAAACTCATCTAATTCGATCGTGATTAATTTCAAGTCAAGATCGCACTATCAACCGCTCATCATTACACATATATATAAAAGGCTCGTTTTTTATGTTCATAAAATATACACATATGATCACTTATCAGTATAGCAGCAGCAGCAGCAGCTTAATTACCAGTTAACTCACCACCTCAACGACCAACCGATCAATCAGTCTGTCTACGCCATTGTTGACGTCACACCTTGACTGCATGCGCATGCATGGGCCCCACTTCGTCTCCATGCACGCGTTCACACGCACGTTGTAGTACGTACGTACGTACGGTGCGGCCGGTCGCCGTCGCCGTCGCCGGAGGTGGAGGTGACGATGGATCACCTCTTGGCCCTGGCGGCTCGCCGACTGAGCACCACCCAGTAGAGAACTCTGTAGAGGAGGAAGAAGCCGAAGAGCACCTGCAGCCCAGTCCACCGCTCCTTCGCCGTGAGCCCCTTCTCCGCCAGCACGTCGCCGCCGGTTTCCGAGCACTCCCCGCCGGGGCCGGCGACGCCGAAGCACCGGCTCGCCGCGCACGTGTACTCGTTGGCGAGGAGGGCGTCCAGGGCGTACTTGTACGGGGAGACGTAGTGCATGAACACCCAGTACGCCGGCATGCTCCCCCGCGACAGGAAGTAGCCGGAGAAGAGGAAGAAGCCGGCGAGGGACACCGAAACCAGCGACATCCCGGCGATGTAGTCCGGCGCGAACGAGCTCACGAACAGGACGAACGAATTCGCCGTCAGCACCACCGCCCACACCACCAGCACGAACGCCGCGAACGCCACCGGCGACGCGCAGAGCCCGACAAGGAAGTAGACGCAGGCGGAGTAGAGGAGCGCCACCGCCAGGAGGTACGGGAGGAACACCAGCGTCGCCGCCGTCGCGTGCGAGGACAGCCTGTACAGCCCCGACGCCGTCTCCGCCAGCACGATCGGCCGCTCCGACACGAACGTCGGCAGCGTCTCGGTGGTGGAGGTGAGGAGGAAGGTGAGCGTGAAGGCGAAGAGCCCCAGCCGCTTGTGCGCGCCGGCCTCGCCGTAGCCGGCGTTGATGTAGATGGTCCCGAGCAGTGTCCCGACGAGCACCGACTCCAGGAAGTTGGTCAGCAGCAGCTGCTTGCTTCGGTACACCACCTTCCACGCCCGCTTATACAGGACCACCACCTCGTGTATCCTCGAGCACGGCGAGGTTGATGACGACGACTTCGAGGACGTGACGGCGGCGAGCTCGTCCGTCATCTTGGGCTCAAGGGAGGAGGCGGACGGGTAGGGCAGCTGGTCGAGTACCTCGAGAGCGAACTCAAGCGGGTTGAGCTGCGCCGGCACGGTGAGGCCGTGTGAGAGGAGTGCGGCGTCGAGGGAGTCGACGGAGCCGTGGTGCATGACGGCGCCGCGGGAGAGGAGGAGGAGGGAGTCCACGGCGGAGAGGAGGCGCGAGCTCGGCTGGTGGATGGAGAGCACCACCGTCGTGCCGCGCGCGGCCGCGACGGCGCGCAGGCAGCCGACGACGACGTGAGCGGAGGAGGAGTCGAGGCCGGAGGTGGGCTCGTCGAGGAGGAGAACCCCGGGGTTCCGGAGGAGGGCGAGCCCGATGGACACGCGCCGCCGCTCTCCGCCGGACAGCCGCGTTGCGGAGACCCTGGTGTGCGCCGCGTGGCCCAGCCGGAGATCCGCGAGAAGAGCGGTGACCGCGCCCGACGCCTCCGACGCCGCCGGGTACAGCAGCGACGCCGCGAAGGCGAACGTCTCGGCGACGGTGAGCAGCGACAGCGCGACGTCCATCTGCGGCACGTGGGCGGACAGCCGCCGGAACGACGACGGCCGGAGCGGCGCCGAGTTCAGAAGCAGCCTGCCGTGGGTCGGCGCCGTCCGCGCGGCGAGGATGTCGAGCAGGGTGGACTTGCCGGCGCCGCTGGGGCCAACGACGGCAAGGATCTCCCCAGGCCGCGCCGTGAGCGACACGTCCCGGAGGATATACTCCGGCGACGGCTGCGCCGCGCCGCACGGCTTCAGGAGCCGCGCCAGCGACGTCATCGTCGTTGTCGCCACCGCAGCGGCCGGCTTGGCGTAGTAGATGTTCCGCGCGGAGAGCTCGTACATCACCTTCTTGGGCGGTGTCGACGGCGACGGCGATGGCGCGGCGTCGGCATTGTCGGGTTCTGTGACGGTAGTGGTGGTGGTGGACATTGTTGGCGTGGCCGGAGGCGGCGAGGCAGGCAGGGAGAGATGTGGGAGGAAGGGGAGGGTAATTGTACGTAATGTAGCTTTGTGAGGACACTTGGTTGTGAATTGTGATCGGCTAGGGCACAAAGGCCACAAGTTGGTGTGGATTATTAGCTAGGCATTTGATAATTTAGGGTTTGGTTGGTCTTTTGGAGGAGTGTGTGTGCTCAATGGCAGTATGGAGAGAGTAGTGAGAAGGGTGGAGCGAGACAAAATTAATCAAATGAAATGGAAGGATAATCGAATATAAGGGTATAAGGATAATCGAATCCTTGCACGGGGATCGAATATAAAAACATAGGTAAGATCAATGTGTACACATAACATTAGTTTAAAATCCTCACTAAATAGTTTAAAATAGATAGTAGAGGTATATATTATCCTAAATAATTATGTGCAAAAACCTATGGTCAATATTGATGTATGTACTTTTAGAATATGAAGCTTATTTTTAATATGCAGTTATGTGCTTTATTTCCATAAATTGTATTTTTTCTGCTTATTTTCCATCCCGCATATGAAATTTTCTTGAGACTCCCTAAGTTATGTCTTCGATCTGGTTGGTTTCATGCCTTCTCCGATAGTCCCCCTGCAATAATATGAGGGTGGGGTATGAACTATTGATCAAACACAAGGAAATGCTTTGATCCCTTCTCTATCTCTCTCTCTATATATTACACAGTAAGTATGTTTCTACGTACTAATTATATCCATCTAACTTTTTTTTTATAACTATATCCATCTAACTTCGCAGATAGAATCTTGCGCTAAAGCCATCGCGGTGATACGGCGTACCTTTCAGTGACATACATATACTAGATGTATAGATGTAAACCTCAGCAAGAGTACATTTGGAACTGCACACCAGGCATGTGATGTATATGTTTGAACTAGAATATAACAGCCACATGAAGTCATCATCATATATATGCCATTCACAAACACAAACAAAAAGAACAATATGTATATGTACATACTCCTATATCTCACTATCTAAAAGGAAAACCGGCCTTTTCTACGCGTGTCAGGGCAGGGTACATTTTTCTTTTATCCTTTTTTAAAGTCTATTGGACCACCATTTTTTTTGTCACACTTAAGCAAGATGCATATGGTAAAATGCAATAATAAGTGAGTCTCTAATTAGTAACGCAGCCCCACCAAAGCAGCATTTACATCATGGATAAAGCAAATTGACCACGATCAGTCAACCAATTAAACAAGCACACTTGCTCCATCGTTTGCTATTCAGTTTTTCAAACTTAATGTTAGAGTTAATTTTGATTTTTTTATCAAAATTTATTTTTCAGCATTGACCTATAAGTCATTAAGAACATATATATATATATAAGTTCTGCTTATAAATTATTTTTTCCCTAATAAGCATTACAGCTTATAATTAAATGTAGGTAAAACAATGACACTATTAGTCTGGTTAAATCAAGCAAACAAAAGTACCTAAATGCATGTATTCTTCCAAAGCTCTTTCAATTTAAGCTTACTCTATATACCATCATCATCATCACCGTCACTATTACTCTAGTGTATCAGGGATTGTCTACAGCGTAATGGTGAACTCTAAAAGCTACCTGGATGGTAAACCAGATGTATCCGCAGATTTTGGAGCAGAATTTAGCTCCCTTTAATTTGTAGGAAAAGGAAAACCGTAGGAACTTGGAGGATTCTAGTAATACCATTGTTTCAAAGGACTTAATTAATTCTACCTGTTTCTTTAAAATTCTTATGAAATGAACAATACGATATAGATTTTGAAGGAAAGTTAACAAGAGCTATAATCTTTTAAAAAATTTTCTTTTGAGTTTATCTTTCTCATTCAATTCTTGTGTTTTTCCTGTGGTTTATTCAAACATCCATTTATGTATTTTTCTTGTGTTTGTAATCCTCTATTTTACGCTTTCATTTCTATTAAATCCATGTGATTTTTCTAATCCTCCTTTTTTTTTAAGAAGCCCTTAATCAGGTAGAGTCGAAAAGTTATTCATGAATCTAGGCGTAGGGATGATTAGCACATAGTAGGAGTATATGATAATCATGTGTGGTCGGGTGATGCAGGGGGCATCCCCATCAGAATAGCGGGAGGGCATCTCCAGGCCACAAATCCTGGATGAGATCCAGCCAGGGCCCCCCTCCATTGACCCATTTATCCATCTGTCCAAATATACTACATGCATGCACACATGATGCAAGCTATAAGACATCGACAACGACCCACCGAGCTAAGCTCTGCTCGGTCACTCTTGTTCCTTTTCACGGCATGGTCAGCAATTCAGCATAGGATATATATACCATAATCATCTATCAGAGTTGTCACCGATATCAAATGAATATATATATATATATATATATATATATATATATATATATAGAGAGAGAGAGAGAGAGAGAGAGAGAGAGAGAGATCCATGGGTAGCACGCAGTGTCTGTGACTGCATTGCGTGTTGCGTAACCAAAAAAATCTCCATCCCTCGTCACGGGACATGGTAAGGAATGGCAGATCAAAAGCATCAGCTGCTTGAAGTGCTGATGACGATAAAATTCCCCACCACCTTTTGTTTAACTCTGCTGCAGTTCAGGGCCCCTAGCTACCTCTCTTTACTTTGGTCCTTAGCTAGCTTGATCTTTAAAAGAAAAGAAAAAAAAAACTTTTGGTCCCTAGCTTTGCTCTTGCTTGTTGCTGGTGCCAGTGGTACGGAGTGTAGTGTCACGGGCGTACTGTGCGTGCTGTGGCAGCTAGTAGTATACTCTCAGTACTCGTACACTCACTGACTGTCCCTCTTGCCCAATGCTGCCGACCAGCAAGATGATCGAGCAGATATTTCTTCTTAATTTCTCGCTAGATCGATCGATCGGTTTGCAAACGTTTGCCGCCAGCAGGATCGCTGCATGTATCTGCCACATCCATGTCGTATGCTTTGGTGTTTTTTCTTTTCTTTTTCATGTATATATACAGGTGTACCTACTGGTTTAGCTAGCTAACTTGTACGTACGTACCTATGTACTGCTTCATTATTAATTTGTTTCCTCCTGGAAATGCGCAATTATAATGTGCATATGTACAGCACATACGTATGATAGATGAGTATATATGATCACTTGTGTACATGATGATATACAATCATGCAAGGTGCAGATAATGCATGCGTCCGTGGCCACATGCAGAAACGGGATCGTGATCAGGTAGTATGTACATATTCCTTATTCTAACTTTGTGTTCTTTTTTGTGACCGAAACTTATAGCCGACCTGGCTCTCGAGCACAGCGCCAAATTAAGCCTCGTGTAAGTATTGATCGATCCAATTTTGATGAGTTGGGGTTTCTACTTTCTAGCTATATGTATATGTGCATCAAGTTTTAAAAAGCTGGGAAAATAACATACATGTGCCACGCATAAATTAATTAAGTGATCATTACGATTCTGCATAGTACACCGCTTCATCCATGCCCATGCATCCGTCCAAGCATCCCTTACAGTTCATCAAACATATAAGATCCCATGCATATACTAGTAATCGCACGATATGCCAGGTCAACCATATAAATATATTGATGCTACTTTATGAGCGTATTACATCCTGTACATCTCTATATGCTGATTGGCAAAAAGCCTCTTATTTTGATTCTCTTAATTAATTTATCAATAAGGCACATGCAGCTGTAAGTAAGGACATTTACAATGCTTTACCGGGTTGAGTGGCATCAAGGATCCACGTATGTCTCACTCAAACCATGATGGAGGAGAGAGGAGTACTATTACAAAAATACACATACAGGTCAGCACTATAGGTGTCGGAAGTACTAAAATAGGCACCTATAGACCTCTTTCCACCTCCGGGGGCTGAAAACACACAAAACTGATACCTTTAAACAATTATAGCTGTCGGTTTTAAACAGAACCGATACCTATACTATATATGCCAATCTTTTTAAAAAAACCAAACCATTTAATATATTATATGTGTCGGTAAAGTAAAAACCGACATCTATAATATATCATAGGTGTCGGTCTTTAAAAAAACCGACACCCCTCTAAAATCGAGCCGAGCTGAACGATGGCCTCCCTTTCTTATCCTCTCCTCCTCCTCATCTCCTTATCCATTCTCCTTCTCCACCTCACCCGACTCTCTCTCTCTTAGCTTTCTCTGTCGGTCCCTCTCTCTCTCGGCTCTCTCTAGTGCTCCCCTCGACCCGATGTCAGCGGCCCGGCAGCGGAGCCCTCCCCTCCACTAGATCTGGCGGGAGGGGAGGCGGGGGCTGCAGCGGCGGGAGTGGAGGCGGCAGCGGCGGGAGGCGCCCTCCCCTCCGCCAGATCCGGCGGTAGGGGAGGCGGTGGCGGCAGTGGTGGGAGGGGAGATGGTAGAGGGACGGGAGGCGACAGCATCGGCGACCTCCCCTCCGCCAGATCCGGTAGGAGGGGAGGAGGCGGCAACGATAGAGCCCTCCCCTCCACCAGATCCAGCGGGAGGGGAGGCAGTGGCAACGGCGGGCGGCGATGGGAGGGGAAGCGGCAGAAGAGCAGGCGACGCAGCGTCGGCAACCTCCCCTCCGCCAGATCCGGCCCCTCGGCATACGGCGGCGGGCTACCGACCCCCTGGCGGCAGGAGGGGAGGCGGCAACGGCATGTGGCGGCGGCGCCCTTCCTGAGTTCTTAGTGTTTTTCTTGTGTTCTTAGATGTTCTTGGATTGGTCGGGGTGAAGGGGAGATGCTCGGCTCGATGCATTGAGCCGGCTTTTCTTTATTCGTGAAACCTCAAAGGTGTCGATTCTAAACCGGCACCTATTTCCCTTCCACATCAGTGCCGCCTTCTAGGTGTCCGTTGTGAAATCCGGCACCTTTGTGGGGTTCCCAACCGGCACCAATCTACGTTTCTATAGTAGTGGAAAGAGAATGAGTATGATTTCGTAGGTGTCAGAGTGACCTGTAAAGGACACAAGTGACTTGGGAGAGAGAGCTATCAATGGAGAGAGCAAGGGAAGAGGGAAGGATGATCGTGTAGGGTACCATGGAGAAGTCCTATGACATTGGATGATGCTGACGCTTGATCTGGTGATCTTGGATGACGTCGATAGCCTGAGCGGAACGATGGTGTTGCCATGGCTGCCATATGGTGGCATCCTGGGGTGTCGTGGTGACAAGGAGAAATTGTGGCACGGGATGAAGAGAAAGTGTACGTGGAGCAATGGCAATGGAAGAGAGCGATCAACGATGGATATTGGCTTGACCTAAATTATTTGAGATGCTAACGATGGAAAATGCTTTGCTCGGCCAGGTGACGTTGGATGCTGCTGACTAGATCTAGTGATCTTGTTCAACAGCCAAAGTAGAATGATGGTGTCGCCATGGCAGCCGAATGGCGGGCATCATGCGGTGTCATGGCGATGAGGAGAAACTGTGGCGCTAGGTGAAAAGTAAAAACATGGAGCAGTAGCGATGGAAAAAAGCAGTGTCGATTAAAGTCAAAAGGAGAATAGTGTTATATGATGGGCAGGGTTATATATATAAATTGCTGGTGTTAAAACAAAAGTAAAACATGTATATGGCTGATCTATAAACTTGAAGGTACCTCTAGGAGCTACTTCTCACTGTGTGTCAAGAAATTTTTTGTGTGTGATCTAAAGCTTACGTTTTCTCTTGAGACCACACCATAAGGACACTCCCTATTGTGAATGCCATACCTGCAATAGGCACATATGTAAGAAGACCTTAAATGAGACTTTCCATAGGACCCCTAAAGAGAATAAAAATATTGTAGTATGAACGAATTTAATTTCTAAGTCAACAGTTATATAGAAAGTCTTTAATTTGATAGTGTAGGTAATCTAGAAGGTAGACTCAACTATTGAACATACGCCCTTATTATGTATTGTGGCTCTAATATAATGCTCTAACTATAACACAACTAAAAAATGGCTTAGTGCTAGGTCACAACCTCTCATCAGTGCCTAGAAATAAAAACGGCACTAAACTTTCAGCACTGATAGGAGGTGTCATTAGTGCTGGGTTAAGAATCAGCACTGATGGTTTCCACGAGCCAAAAAATAGCCGGTTTGATGAATGGGTCAATTCATCGAGCCGATTCTTCAAGTAGCCACCCTGACCCTTAGATCTCCCGAGATACCCTAGTCAACACAAACAAATAGAAAAAAAGGGCACATCTAGATTAAGATCAACATCACTAGTATATCACATCACCAACTGATCATCAACATGTTCATCAAAAAATCAAGTCCAACATGACGCGTCAACAAATATCGACAGATCGCATGCAAGATCATCCAACAGATGAAAAAAAATCAAGAACACATCAAGAACCTACAAACTATTCCATGCAAAAGTAAAGGTCGTAGCGGGGATCGTACTCAGGGAAGGCACCGTTGGTGCGTAGTCCTCAGAGCTAGGGGCCGCCTCCATCACCGGCGCATTCAGCGCTGCAGCAGCCAAGAGGAAGGCGGACGTTGAGGAGGGAGTTAGCGGCGAAGGGATACAGGGCGGTGAGGTCAAAGGCCCCAGTCCTCCAGGTGGCCGGATCCGATGGCCCCCATCCTCTAGTCAACCAGATCTAGTGACCCATGGTGAAGGAGAGAGGAAGGAAGAGGCAATCGCCAATGGGCTCATAGGCCTCACCATTGAGGGGGAGGCTGCTACCGCTAGGGCCCACAAGGGCGGCCGCTGCTGCCGGTGCCCACGAGCTTGGCCACTGTTGCTCACGAGGATGGTCACTACCATCAGCATGTGTGAGGCTGGCCGTCGGTGCCCGCGAGGCCAGTTGCTCCGGTTGGCGCTTGCGAGGCTGGCCGTCGGTGCCCGTGATGCCGACATCGATGCCTGCGAGCTGATCACCGGCCGCTGGCCTTCTCGATGGAGATAGAGAAGTAGAAGAGATAGAGGGTTAGAAGAGAGAGCGATTAAGAATGAGAAGAGAATGGGGGAATTTTAGAAGTGAGAGCAAAGAAATCGAGGATAACCGGATAAGTGAGAGCAAAGAAATATATCACGTAGGGCTGTCGGCTTGGAATTCACTCGGCTTGCTTGATACGTGCCGGTTTATTTAATAACCCATTACTAATGTCTCACACATTAGAGCCGGTTGTTTAAAAGAATCAACATTAGTGCCAAATTCTCTAATGAATCAGTATTGATATGCGTCTCGTAAGTGCTAGATATTTAAGAAACTGACACTGATGTGGGGAGCTTGCAAATCTAAGAGGGCAGAAAAACCTTACACTGATGTGGGGAGCTTGCAAATCTAAGAGGGCAGAAAAACCTTATCAGTATCGGATTTAGTTCAATCGGCATAGATAATGGCGGTACTGATACGTTGTTTTGTAGTAGCGTAAGCTGCTCGATCGAGCTAGCTAGCCAAGCCTACTCATCCATCACTTGCTAATTAAATTCCAGCCTTGGCTTAATTAGTTCGTACCCTCTGCCTACTTAAATATCTAAACGCAATAATCAGTACCACGAATAAGTCTGTTTACACAGAAGGAATGAACAATGCACGTATTTCGTTTTGCATGTATGGATGACAGAAAACTACAAAGGCTTAATTTCCAGAGTATATATAGCTAATCGTTGCTGCAATATGCTTGTTACAGTATGTTGGTTTAATAATGAACATACTTTAGAGTTGGTGAGTGATCGATCATATATATCGTCTCATTAGGACTCTGGAGAAGACAGCCACCATAGTAAGAATGCTATGTTAATCCCCGATTGCCATAAACTACAAACTAATTATGCCTCTACAAATATTGGCTGCTTAATTAATGAGACAATCAACGTATCAGTCTCACCGTGCATGATAATTTAATTAGAATTCCACGTACGTCACGTGATTACGGAATTTGGCCTGTGCTGTGCGTCGTACGCTCCGTGTGTACTTGTGATATCGATGTGCATGCCATGCATCTTACTAAACTGCCCCTGCAGCAGCATTTTTTAGTCATAAGAAAGAGCCTATTTGGTTTTAAACTTGGGGGCAACTTGGCATGCATTTGACTAAAGCTTTCGACAAATCTTGTCATATATACTCGTGGCCTCGTGAGGCCGGCCATTTTGTCAAAAAAAATAAAAACCATTCGGTATGGCTCACGCAAACATATCATATACACATAAGTTTTTTCCTATACATATCATACACATCAACTAAAAAATATACAAGTACTTTCAACAGTATTATAATTATGTGTAAAGTCTTAACCTCAAATTTATTATATTTTAACCGTAACAAAAATGATAAAAATTTTGACAGTTTTGAGAGTACAAATATGTTAAAAATTTATCTTTTTGTTGTTCTCTATATATAATAAATTTGAAGATGAAACTTTACTCATGAATGTAATAATACTAAAAGTACATGTATAATTTTTTATCGAATTTTTTATGATATTTTTAGTTGGTGTGTATGATGTGTACATGAGAAGGTTTGGGTGCACAGTCCTAAAGTTTGAATTCATGTGTGCAAATTATTCTAAAATATCATGTCAAGGAAAAAATTTGAAAAGTTTGCATGGTACCTTAATATGCAAAATGGCCAAATAAGATATACATGAATATGCCTTTTTTTGTGAATGTTTACAAATTTCTTATGGGCCTTGAAAGTTAAAATCAATGGAAAATCTGAAGCCGAAAGGAATTAGGGGATCGAGGATTGATCAATGCAACAATGCAAGTACATATTCGTTTGGCTAAAAACAACTAGGGAACATACTGTTGGAACGGTATAGGTCAGATAAATGTGTAGCAGACCCCATACCTACATAGGTATGATATTATGCCTATCACTACTAAAGAAAGGGTTTTTGCAGATGGCCGAAACACGTTTTCACGTGCGGTTGGATGGCTTGTCTGTCTCAAAAGGTTTGCGAAGATCATTATCTTCGCGTGCGGGTGACCCAACCACACGCAAAGATAGGTCTTCGCAGGCTGGCCTCATAAAGAGACCACACGCGAAGACCGATTATCACGTGCGGTTGGGTTACTCCTAACCATTTGAGAAATTATCGTGCACTATATAATGCAATATTTTTTGCTATTAATAATTGCTTTTTCGAATGGTACGCGTACTAGCTAACCGAATTGTCGTTATTCGCATATATACATAATTGCTTTGTGAAATAAATAAGATATTACAAGTGAACACAAATATATTGTCATAAAAGATATAATATACATATGTATATGTACATACGCATATCAAACATGTTTTTTTGTCTCGCATTTTACAGTTGAACCCAAATATTTTCACACTGAATTTTTTATACATATGTTCTTTCTCCCGCTCTTTTAGGGGTTTGAAATTTTCCTCTAGTGCAAGTTGGCTCTCATTGTTGTAGAATTCTTCTAATCGGTTGCAGCAATCACGGCGGATGAAGTGGCATAGATCCGCGCATAAGTTTAGAATTGTTTGTTTGTCGAACCGGTTTGCTACAACAGGAATTTGCAGGATCTGTTAAAAAAAAAGACATAATGAAAGTTAGGAAATGAAATTAGACGACATATTTTGTATAGAGGATGTTCTCCGGACTTACATTTTCAAAGTTTGTTATGTACCTCTCGTTGACTCTAAGCATCTGGCACACATAGTATCCATATAGGTTAGTGCACGGGGGTTGCTTGGCACACTGCATAGAAAAAAGGACACCTGTTAATATTTAAAACTAATAAGTACAACAAATTATCCAACACCGTAGACATCATTACTGGCCAGCGTGTCTTCACAAGAAGCTTTTTCTTCTTCGCATCCTTTACTGGCATGTGATGTCTGATGTAACACACGTGTCCTCTATGTTGATAAAAAATTTGTTCGAGTTAATTTTAAATTGCAAAAAAGCGACTAGGTATTGAGGGGGGTGTATATTAATACTTACAAATTCAACAAAATAAGGAACTCCATGAACGTTTTCTCGTCGTAGTTTGCCGGATCAAGCACTATAATCAAATGGTCCCATGGATATACCAGGAATAATACATAGTGGTCACTGCAAACAAGATATATGAATTACAGATGGCATTTGCTAGTATTGTTGTTCTACTACGAAATCATTAATGAAACGAAAGAGATGTTGCTCACATTAAAGCGTAAGGGACCATTATGACATTCTTGTTTTGATGTGAGAGCATTGTTTTTTGCTTGTGTAAATTCTTGATATGTGCTTGTTGTTCCTCTGAGGTCTTATCCTTTAGTTGGGGATCATCCGCACGGAGCTACACAGTGTGTTGTGTCATGCAAACCCTCGTTGGGTTGATGTAGCCTATAGGTTGCCTCACTCTTTCCGCATCGTGGAATTGTGACCTATGGAATGGAACTTAAATGAGATACAAGTTTAATTCATGTATTCACTTACACCAAACAAGAGTAAAGCACTTACAGGCAAAACGCAGCAACGAGGTTGACGTCCATTTTATCAAGCCTAAAGAGGACATGTAGGTCTTTGAAATCAATGACTAGCATCCCATTGGGTCCACCAAAGAATGTGTTTTCCGGGACCTTGACACTAATGAAACCGATGCCCTTTCTAGCAGCTTTCATGTACCATTCATGCATTACACGCATCTGCCAGGGTGGATCTTGCATGACGTGCCATGGTAAGAATGGCTTTCCATATTCGTATTTTTCTGGCACGTCCTCAGATGTCCAAGATTGCAACTCATCTATGCAACCTTGTATTGACTTTTGCGAATCCAACAACGGATGAGGTTCTTCTTTCTATCCGTCTATCGGACCTCTCCCCCTGATGGCCGAAAACGCTAAATTTGCTTCGTAAACTGCCATTTCTTTCGGATTGTATGTGGAGACCATCTTTGGGATGAGGAGATGAGGTTCAAGGCTAGGAGTAATTGGAACAGAGGTCGCTTTCTGTGGAGGTGAAACAGGTTGCACAAGAGGTGATTGTGGTGTAGGAGGAAATTGATGAATGGGATCAAGTTTTTCAAAAGGTGGCAAAGGTGGGACTTGAGCAGGAGACGGAGGTGGGGATTGTGGATGTTGTGATGACGGAGGAGGATTTGGGGAATCTGGTGACGAAGGTGGTCCTGGTGGGGAATGCGGTGCAGGAGCGGCAACTGTCAATGGTTCCGATGGAGCTCGGGTTGACGGTGGCTATCCGGCTAGGATTATGTCTCGACGATGCCACAATATAAACTGGTTAACTGCATCTCTGAGTAGTTCTATCCCCTTTAGTGTTGGGATGTCTTTCTCCAACGAGGTATGCTCGGCATGGACCTTTGCCACTTGCACCCTTGCGTAGTCGTCTGGAATTGGAGTGTTGTGGAACTGTCGACCTGGTATCGCTAATCCAGTTCCAAACTCCTTTGTATTCCCAACTTTGCCAATCGGAACGACGAGACTGCACGATGTCGGACCAGTGATAAGATTGACAGGGTAGAGAGTTATTTCAACCGATCCGACACTGCTCAGCATCTGAATGGTTTGCTGGTGTGCTTCAGCGGTTTGCTGGGATTCAGGAAATATGTTCAGGAATGCAGTGGGATTATGAGCCGTCAGAGAGTAGAAATGTTCCTTCACTTGTGCGGCTATTTTTTCTTCCAACCTCTCTTTGTACTTGTCCCACTTCTTGTAACTCTTGGCGTCCTTTGGAAATCCTTCCTTCCAATTGGTCCTTGACGATACTCCTCTAACCCTTCCGGAATGTTCTGGGTTGCCCAATGCTACTGTGAGTTGATCATTCTCCCTTTTGGCAACGAACTCCTCTGTTTTCTCTTTCTTGGCGATCTGCTAGAGACTAGAGGTCATCACCTCAATATCAGAGTCTCGAAGAGGATCTCACCTTCGTCTGTGACTTGCCCCGTGCTTTGTGCCCACACCCAATTTTTGCTCTATTCATTTAGGGGGTCGACCAACGTGGTTTGCCTTTAACTGCAAACTTTTGTTCCATTGCTCGTCGCTGATCTACTTGGCCATCGTATCTGCTTGATCCCAATCGGTACAGATATTTATTTCTCTTGGCTAGATCTGACATCTTTTACCTTCTCGCCAAGGCTTCGAGTGTGGTCATCTTCGTGATGAACTTGTCCCATTTGGCCTACGAGATTTCACCGTACTCCTGGAATGGAGACTTGTTCTGTCGAACGTAGTACGTATTCATATCAGACTTTCACTGTCTCCACCGATGACACATTGTTTTCATGGCATAGTGTCTTCCCACAACCTTTGAACCAGATGGGTAAACTAGGTATTTTTGCAGCTCATTTCACATAAGGGTCTTAATGTTGGGATCCACCTGGTCCCACGTATCTACATTTAATGGCCTGTGAGTTCTAGCCACAGTCCTGCATATGCTGCTAAACTTTGACATCGCCACCCTAGTGTAACGCCCGCGTTTTTTCTAAAAAAAAAACCGCAGTTTAACGTCGCTCTGTCTATCTGATCAAAATCCCCAAAAATTTCAAAATTAGTTTTAATTTTGTTTTTGTTTATTTCCCAAGTTAGTTTTGATTTTGTTTTTATTTATTTTCCCCGGTCGTATCAAATCATTTTCTTTCCGTCCAAAATATTCCAAAATATTTTGGATTTCTACCGCCCGGTGTTTATCCGTTCTTTTTCACCCGGAGGTCCTTTGCACTTCATTAAGCCAGGAAAATCACTCAGGCTCATCCAGTAATCGTGCATCCATGTTTCTTTCTCTGTCTTGGTTTTTCCCTAAACTCCCCTGCAACGAACGACGGTTAGGCACCGTCCTGCCAGCACAGTGAAGTTAGGCACCGCTCCGCGCCACTTGCCGAGCAAGCCGGGCAGCGACAACAGCACAGTGAAGGTAGGCACCGCTCCGCGCCGCTCGCCGAGTAAGCCAGGCAACGACAACATCTGGAGTCTATAGACAGAGAAGCAAACACACAGAGACATCAATGGACGTTCTCGTCGCCAAGTTTCTACTCCCGAATCACTCCGGCAGTATAAATACCCAAGGAAACTTACCGTGGAGTTCTTAGCCGATTCACCACTCCGAAGCTGAGCCGCCGAAGTCCCGGAATCTGTCGCGTCGAGGTGGCCGACCCTCTTCTTCTTCTTCTTCTTCTTCTTCTTCTTCTTCTTCTTCTTCTTCTTCTTCTTCCTCCTCCTCCTCCTCTGTCCCCAACCCCTCCCTCTCCCTTCCCTGCCCGAGTCCTCCCCGGCCGATTCGCCCCCTCCCCTCCCCACCGCTCGGCGCCGACGCAGCCGCCCAGCCGCCGGCCCCGCGCCGCCAGAACGCCGGTCGACGCCGCCCTTTCCCCGCACTGCCGAGCTGCCTGGCCCTGCGCCCCCAGCAGCCGCCGTCGGCCTGCGCCTCCCAGCCGCCCAGCCGCCGGCCCTGCGCCGCGCCGCGCCCCGGCTGAGCCCGGCTGCAGCTGCCGCACCGCGCCCCGGCCGAGCCCGGCCAGCGCGCCGTCCCCCTCCCCTCCCTGCCGCCCAGCCGCCGACCCCGCGCCGCCCAACCGCCGGCCGACGCCGCCCCCGCCGCGCGCAGCCGCCGCCTGGCCGCCGCTCCCCATCGTGCCTCCTACTACTCGGGACAGACAGAGAAGAAAGAGAGCAGAGAAAAGAAAGAAGGAGAGAGAGAAAGAGATAAGAAGGAGAAGAAAAGAAGGAAAAAAAAGAAGAGAGAAAAGAAAAAGAAAGAAAAGGAGTGGGACCCACGGGCCCACATCTCTCCCTCTCTCCCTTGACCCCTTTGACCTGACAGCCGGGCCCCACTTGGAATATTCCCTGGAATATTCCTCTCTATTCTTTTAACCTTCCAGAAAGCTAAAAGAAAAACTTCAAAAATCCATATCTTTCCATCCCGAACTCCGTTTGACTCCGTTCAAATTCCAAAATATTTCTAAAATTCCCCTCTATTTATTAACGCTGTCTTTTTTGTGTTTTGTTTTGGTTTAGCAGTGGTTTTATGTATTGTTTGTTTTCTCGTGTTTAGAACCCGAGTCGGACGGAGGATTCGCACAGGAGCTCGACGCTCCGCCCGTTGTCGTGGAACAAGGCAAGCCCCCTTGACCATTTATTGCCCCTATATTTTTAAATTAAATATTTTGTTTGCCAAATCGCATGCTTTAGGTTACACTATTTTTGGCCACGATTCAAATATAAATCGTCGGACCTTCCCAGTAGTCGCACTTTTAATATATAGAAATTGATGACCCCATTCCTTTGTAACTCCACTACATATTTTGCGTCGGTAATTATAATGCCGAAGTAGATTACCTATAGGTCACGATTGTTCTGTCGTGTGGAAAAAAAAACTAGGATATTCATATTTTGAAAACCCGGCGAGATGTCGGTATGGTTAAAAAGGAGAAAAGTGTTTTAAAAATCTGATGATGCGGGAGTCAGTACCTTGGTGGTTTGGCTACGTATTATCCATAAGGACCGTTTCCTTTGGGAAATTCATCTGAACATATGACAGTGCGACCACACGGGTATAATGGGATGCCCCTGGCCGAGTAAATAGCTAAAACATAAGTGTCTAGCAGGTTAGCAGTTGAGGAGCACTGGTATGGTGGCGGGTATGGCAATCTCCTGCAGTGGAGATGTGTCGGAGTCCATACGGTGGGGCCTGGGTAGATGAGGGCTTGAAATTTGGCCTGATGCTTGGTGGAGAGATTCCACCCAACTGTGGGACACGGGATATTTATGGTTTGGTTATGGAAAAGCCTTGTAGCGAGCTCTCCTTTGTCGGCCATGTCTGATCCACATGTGTTCGGTAATGCGAGAAGTCCGCGACGTGTGGGTAAAGCGTGCAACCTCTGCAGAGTTTAGTCAAACTGTTTAAACAGCCGTGCCCACGGTCATGGGCGGATGTGAAGTGTTTCTCATAGCGTAGTGTTTGTTTTATAAATAAATCTTTGGAATGGGTACCATTACCAGAGTCCTTCTTCGTGGCGGACGGCCAGCCTTCGTGGTTGGGAACGAGTCTGTGTGACTCGGGGTGTCGATTGGCACCAAAGTGTGGTTAGGGCTGAGATGGCCGAGGTAGTGTGGCTGAGATGGCCGAGCAGTGCTGAGATGGCACGGTGTTTGTGTTGAATTACTACAGTGACAGGTTGTTGCAAAGCAACCTGTGGAATGGAGTGAGGCGTGAGCCTTACTTCGAAACTAAAAACTATTACACTAGAGGTTTACAACTAAATGATTTATAAAACATGGTTTTCCAAATAAAACCGTTCCACCCCTTGTTATTGGCCTTGCATGTCATATTTTTCCCGGGCTTGCTGACTACAACGAGTACTCACCCTTGCTTTTATTATTTATAGAGTTAGAAGAAGGATACCTTGACCCTTCCGCCGAGGCCTACTTTCAAGAGCAGGTCGAGTACGACTTCTCTGGGTTTCAAGCCTAGTTCCCAAGCATAGCCTGTGGAGTTATGGTTGTCTTATTGCTTCATGTCACCCACCACTGTTGTTATGTTTCCGCCTGCGTTTACTCTGTTCTTTCAGTCTTTCTACCAGTCTGGGGTTTGTCCACGACGGTAGTAGTTTGAGACCTCCATCAATGTTGTAATCAAAGCTTTGTATTTCTGGATTCCACTATTATCCTGTGAGTACCAGCTCGTGTATCCTGCGACTGGTACTGTATTCACAGATAAGATTGTGACCTCCAGTCTATGCCGGTTGATTTTCTAGACGAGCATAGTCAGGGGCGCCACACCTAGGCTCGATGGGCTTCCCATCTCGGTTGAGAGAGATTATGTAGTATGTTTCCTTCGATAGCTGGTCTTTACTTCTCTCACCGTGTCTTTTCTTTATATGTCCTTCCGCACTTTGCAGACGTGTTTGTAGGCTTTGGTGCAGACGTTGATGTATCCAACTCGATTTCAGCCATGGCAGCAGTCTGATCTGCCTTTCGTTTTGAGCGCCTACGTGTTTTCATCTCCACGAACAGGTCATTACGCTCTCGTCGCAAGCTAGTTACAAAATAGAATAACAAGTCTCCAAACTTACTGTTTGCTCAATAGATACATAGTCAGGGTCATACTCGGAAGGGATCAGCTGCATTATATCTCTATCGGAAAAGGATCGCTGGGGTTCACCATATGCCTTCGCTAGACGCCTCTTCTCTTTCTTCAGATGCGCCTCGGATGAAACTTTGTCGTCTAACATTTTGTTCTACAATCGTTTTTCACAATATAAAATTTCGCATCTCAAATTTAACGTATCACAAGTTCATTAAATCATCATAATTAAAATACGACATGGTTTAAAATAATCATTAGATTAAAATACAACACATTACAATGTGTTCACAACGTATCTAAATTTTCAACAAGTTATCACATCTCGGATTTTCATATCTAAAATTTCACATCTAATAAAATGCACAACACAAACAAGGTACAATATATCGAAAAATCCTTCTTCAAAATCTTTGTATCGCATCTCAAATTTAATACTGTACAAAGTTGTTAAACCACATTCATTACATAATGAAAATAACAAACAAATCACAATATATCTAAATTTCACATCTCACAATATAACATATCCAATTTTTACATCCTTCATCAATTCTCACATATGCACATCACAAATTTTAAGAAAATGTCATACATTTGCTCATTTCACATATGCACATCACAAATCTATATCACATATTTTCACATCTCACTGAGGCACATCACAAAATTTAAAAATGTATAAAAAAGACTAAAACCAGGCACTTACAAGAGGTGGCAGCAGCGAGGAGCCGGCGGTGGCGGTCGGCAACGAGGCAGCATTCGGCAAGGGGTCAGCGGTCGGCGAGGAGGCGAGGAGGCTAGGGTTCGAGTGCTCCGGGACTTAGAAAATTTCAAGCCCCACGCTCACTTTATATAGGGTTCCATCATCACATGCGGTCGGCTTAAGGAGCCAAACGCGAAAATGATCTTTCTGTGCGGTCGACTTAAGCGGACCACACATAACTATTATATTTGCGTGTGGCAGACTTACTGGTCCACACGCAAAAATGATCTTTGCGTGCGGCCCCTCAAGAAGCCCACAAGCAAAGATGTTTTCCAAATATTTTGTTTATATCCAAAAAAATGCATAACTAATTGGTTATTGCTTAAAAAATATTGAGAGATGGCCTAAAATTTTTTTGCATACCCAATAATTGTAAATCCCTTACAAATTTATTAAATATCAACCGATTTAACCATGACATAACATGAACACATGTTTCCCTCGAGTAGTCATCTCATAATGAACTAATAGCAAACCACATTCATTACACATTGACTACATAAATTGTCGACTGTTCATATATGTATTTCCAAAACAAATTCATTAAAAAACAAACTACAGTTTCACAGTTTTGGCAACACCATCCACCCGCATAGACAAAAACTTCTCTTTGTCAAGGGTTCTCTCGATAAGCTTGATCCACTTGGGAAGATCGGTGAATAACGGTACGTCGTCGTATTGGTTGTAATCTGTCGCGTCTTCAATGTTGTCAATGTCAACAATGTGTTACTTTTCCGATACAGTAATGTCCATCCTCTCGTTGGAAGGGTTCTTCATGTGGAAAACCTATGCAACACGCTCAGCAAGGACCCATGGTTTATCCTTGTGGCCTATTTTATCGTGTTCCATAACCGTAAGGCCGTAGTAATCAAGGGAAACACAGTTGTGTCTATCACCCATTGGCATCGAAGCACTGGGATCTGGATGTTTAGTCTGTAGTCAAGTTCCCAAATTTCTTGTATGATCCTGTAGTACGATTTCTTCTGGCCTGTTGTGTCGAACGCTTCGTTACGAACTCCACTATTCTATGCTGAGCTTTTCTTGTCCTTGGTTATTGTCTAAAATGTATATCCGCCGATGTCGTACCCTTGCCATGAGGTCACAAGGCTTGATGGGCCAGCCGCCAGCCTTTGTAAAGTTTTATCCTCCAGGGATTCACCAAATGACAGGTTTTGATCCTTCAACCATTATGGAAAACTAAGCTTCTGTACTTTGGAGAGCGGACCGTTCGATGTTGCAGGCTCTGATCTTGTTCATGTGTTGTTCAATGTATGGCTCAACGATTGCGAGTTGTTGCAGCACGATGTTGTGTGTCTCTGCTACTGCTTTGTAGTCATTATGAAAGAAACGTTTTCTGCCTATGGTCCCCTTCCCAGTTAACCTCCCCTCGTGTGAAGCCGGGGGGTATCCCAATGGGATTGACATCCTTTATGTAATCTATACAACACTCATCAACATTACATTTCTCAAATCCTTAGCAAACACTGGATGTTTTGAATCAAAGGTCTTCCACTGCCGAGCATCGACGGGGTGTCGAATCATACCATTTGTCTTTCGGTTCTCTTGATGCCATCTCATCAACTCAGCATCGGTAGGGTTTGAGAACAGTCGCTTCAAGCGATCTTGTACTAGCAGGTATCACATTACCATGGCCAGAATCTTTTTCTTTGTATCCACTGATGAATCTGTGTCGACAACCTCACGATCGGAGGCCCTACCCGTTTGGTACCGACTCATCCCACAGGTTGGGCACCTGTCCAAGTTAGCATATTCCTTGTGGTACAGTATATAGTGATTTACACATGCATGGATCTTTTGAACAACTAGAGATAATGGAAATATCAGTTTCTTAGCTTGATACGTGTTGGATGGCAACAAGTTAGGCTTAGGAAGCATAACTCTCAAGAGACCCATCAAATCGTTGAAACTAGTATCGGACCATCCGTGTCTAGCCATCAATCTGAGAAGTTCTAGCATAGAACGCAGCACCGTATAATCCTTATCACGTCCCTTCAATTCGTTGTAAAGAAAATCCTTCGCTGATTTCTGCAATGCCTACCAATTGTCTAACCCTCACGTAGTACCAGTTAGTACCTCTGGTTCAGCGTGGCACAACATATCGTCCAGATCAAAATCAGCCTCTAAATCATCAATACCGAAGCCACCAAATTCGTCCAACGTATCACAAGACATGTCCTCAATTGTAACATTTCCTGCCTCATCGAAGGAAATATTAAGAGACTCTTCACGAACGGCGACTTCCCTGTGGTAGGTCCATACCATATAATCTTTCTTAAATCCACTCTCCACTATGTGCCCCAAAATTTTCTTGGGATCTTTCAACATTTTTTGATTCTTGCAATCAAAGCATGGATAAAAAATGCCCTCCTATTCTCCCTCAAAGCATATGCCTTAGCTTGATCAACAAATTTGGATGTTTCTTTAATGAATGCCAGATGAGTTCTCTGCGTCTCATACATCCATGCCCGATCCATCTATAAATATTTGCAGTATGAATAAAATTTTAGTGCAGGTGTTTCTCACACAACAGGAAAAAACAAATATCTCCTAAAAGTTAAACCTACAATACATTGGACCATCATGCACTAGTGATTAGAATAAAAGTTTTGGTTATCTAAATATTATATTTTAGCTACAATTTACCAAAATAACTCAAAAAGTCCTTTTGCAAAAATTGCAAAATTTTTTGCATTTCACTGATGAAATTTGAAATAAATGAAGGCAAATGAAGGAGAAAATCAAGCATGTTACCATTTATATGGATGGCAAGCACAGATTTCGAGTTGAAAACCTCCCCTATTTGTTGCTTTGTTTTGGAGAGAGAAACGTCGGGTTCAAATGGTAGCAGGTCGTGGTAGGGATGGATTTATGGACCATCATCATGTGTGATCCTCTTAAGCAACTGCAAGGGAAGATCGATTATCGCGTGCGGTCACTTAAGAGGACCGTATGCAATATGGCCACATTATCGCATGAGGTCCTCTTAAGCGACCGCACGCAATAATCATTCTTCCCGTGCAACCTGTGAACCGGTCCCTCAGGGACTGGTTTTTGTAGGCGTAGCCACTTATGGCCCTCCTGGAACCTACTCGGTTGCTCGTCCAGAAAAATCATTTGTGTAGTAGTCTATACCGTTCTGTAACATACCAAAAATTCGAATTTCGAATTTTTACTTCAGTTAAATAATAAAAATATGTTTTCAAGTCTAAATTGAAATAAAATAGAAAGTAAAGCCCAAACATAACATCTTTGGTTGGTTATAAAGTAAAATATAATTTTTCTACCATTTAAATATACATTTAAAATAATAATACTTAAGGGTAGGTGAACCCATCGAATTGTTAAAAATAATTGGTGCAATATAAAATCATGAGGAAATTCATGAAGGTACTATTTAATATATATAACTCACTGGAATTTTGGTATAAATTAATATGTACATTTGATATCCCAAATAATTAGGTCAAAACAGTCAACCTATAGGTTAATACTAAACCCTGATCGGCAAAAACGACACCCATCTCATAAATGTATTTTATCACATGAAAAGGTATATGGAAAATAATTTATTCAAATACTAACTTATTTATCATGAATTGATATAATTTTTCTAGAATTTATTTTATTATTTTTGACCTCCTAAAAATTCAATCTATTTTCAGCTAGGCCTATTTTCTCTATTTTCCTGGGAATAAAATATAGAATATTTTTGTGTGCAACCAAGGAAAATGGAATCTAGGTGTTTTTATATACCACCAGTAAAATCCACATTAATTTATCATGCACAAAAAACTAAGTTATAGAATTAAAGAGAAGGAAGAAAGAAATACATATGGAAAAATATTTTGTGAATCATCTGTGTAGTAGATCATCAAGAAACCTACCCTTTTCTCTCTGCCATGTGGGGCCCAGCCCTGGTGGGACCCACCTGTCGGTCACACAACCGCGCCACCTCCTTCTCCAAGCCAGGAACGGCTGCCACGTCGCAGACACGCGCCAGCACGCCAGAGCGCCGCCTCGCCGTCCACCGCAATTCCGATCTCCTCTATAAATAGCACCGCTTTGCCCACCGACGAAGCTTTTCATCCTCGCCGTGTTCCACCCAAAACCCCAGCAAGATCGTCTCGGGAGCTCCGGGAGAGAACTCATCTTCTCCGGCACCGTCAAGATCCACCACCGTCGCCGTCCTTCTCCAGTGAGCCTCGCCGCAAACCAACTGTGGGAACACGATCCTCTATCCATGCCTAAACCCTCTGTACCTTCTTCCTTGATTTGGTGCAGATCGAGCACCTCGTGCAAAGCTCGTCGGCGTCCTCAGTGTCCAGAGCGCCGTCGCGGATCGCATCGCCGTTCCGGTCGACCCGGTGGACCACTGACTAGGCCATCGCGCCAGAGTCATCGCCTAGGTTCCAGGAGCAAGACGCCCAAGTGAATTCAAGCCGGGACGTTGCCGTTGAAGAGATCCCCTTCATCTTCTCCAAGTGCGGCAGCCGGCCATCGCCGTCGATTTCTCGTCCTCGGGTGAGTTCCGGCGCAATTCCTCTCGCGGGTAGCAACCCTAGGGCATCTCTAATCTTGCGCATGTGTCACTTTGACAGGAGATTGGCCGTTCTTCGCTGTCGCCGTTGTCCTGCCTGTTTCCGCCGCCACCGGAGTTGTCTTCACGTCGCCGCCGCTGTCCAAGCTTCGCCGAGCCCAAAGCGACCTTAAGTGAGCATCCACGATCTCCGTAGGTTCGATTGCATGCATGGTTTTGCACCGAGCCGAGCTAGAACCCGAGATGACCTAGCTAGCCGAAGCACTCCGCCGCTCACACCGTTGCCGGCGTTGATCCCGACCACCACAGCCAGCGCCACGACCACCGACGGGTTCGCCAGCCTTTCCTCTATCTTTTCTCTTTTGACCGCGCCTCATGAAACCTCGCCGTTTGCCGTCGGCGTCGACGACAAACTCGTCGGCCACCGCCTCCAGCCGCTGCCCTCGGCCTCTCCCTCACTGAGCCGCTGACCTGCGGGCCCCACTGCATATAAGTAGCCAAGGTTTAATTTGTAAGGGAAACAAAACCTTCTGTGCTAATGTGTAATTGTATAACCTGTGACATGTGGGACCAAGGACCTAATAGCAATAAGTCAGAAACCTGAGTACTCTTAATGAAAATGCTTTTAAACATGTGCTGGGGACTTTGGGTTGAAACCTTGGAAACCCAGGGACTTTTCTGCAAAAGTACATAGGCTGACCAGTGGACCCTTATCTTTAAAATTTAGAAGTAATAAAGGAAATATTCAAAACAATAATTTTGCAACAGGAAAATGAGAGAAACTTGTAAAATGCATATAAAATTCATTTTAACTCCATTTGAGGTGAATCAAATTTCTATGGATTCACAAAATTGTAAACTTTAATATGGTAAGATTAAACATCATGCCTACAGTAGAAGAAATGTCTCTAAAAATTAATATATGGAATACTTAACATATAGCATACACTAATTTATAAAATTCATACAAAATTCATTCTAACTCCAAATAATATAATTCCAGATGGGTTAGGTTGTTAATCTCATAGACTTGGTTTTCATAAATTTAAATGTAGTACATATAGTACTAGAAACATATTTAAAATTTGTATAATAAGTAAGACTTATAATATGTCATTTAAATTGTTAAATTCATAATAAATTCATACTAGCTTTAAATATTGTGAACTAAATTTTGTTAAACTTTGGAGAAAATACTCTCTGCTGCAGTAACCTAAGACTTTACCAATCCTGAACCCAAAAATGCACTTAGAGCTAAATAGAGCCTAATTAATTCATTACTAGTGTTGAACTTTAAAAATTTATAATTCACAAATGCAATATGATAAAATAGAAATTCCTTCACCACAAATTATAAACCCACAGCCTCTAACCACACTAGTGAATCCATGCATTTTAGAGCATTTTAAATATTTCTATGTTTCGGTATTTATTCGATTATCGATATTTCTTTTAGAAGACGATTACGTTGTTGGTGAGAAGATCTAACTTTTCGCTGACTCCAGTAAGGACATCAATCAAGACAAGTTATGCCCTCCTCCTTTGAACACTTTGATCCTATGTTTTTATTGGGCAAACGTTTTCTATTGCAAAGTTGCACGCGTTAGATAGTTATGTTTGGAAAAATTATTTTAAAGTGATGAAATGGTAGTTATGACCTATTTGTTGCATAATCCACCTTGAGAATTGTTATCCATGATGTTTGTAACCTTAGAATGATTTAGAGTACCCTATTTGTACTCAAATGGAAACCCCTACGCTTTTATAAAATGCAAATGCTTAGCCTTGCTTAGTAATAGATAAATCATGATTATGGATCACTTATTATGTTATTTGAATCATTTCAAAACTTATGAACAGAGATGTTTTCTCTGCTTATTTGCGAACTAAAATTAAAGGAATGTGAATTTCAGACTTAGGCGGCAAATGATATGCATATGGTGGTAGTTGCATATTGATAGGGGGAGTGTCCGCCTGAGTTGTTTAAGGACTGAACTACATGTCACCCACTTATGTTTACTGTACATCCACATGTGTTATTTATAGGGATAACCTTGGCCTATTAAGTTAAGCATTTGTCTAACCTTTCATTCGGGAGGCCGTTGTAGTAGAGATAGTGGCCACGAGTGTACTGTGGGCTATCTATAGGAACTACCCATGTATGTGTTAATGATTGTGTTGAGTTTATTGCTAGTAACAAGTCTAGCTGGATGTGATTACCGTGAGGGGATGAGTGTAATGTTCCGCCTCACGGCATGGGTGTCTAAGTCTGTCCAATACAACGATAACGTGCCTCGTGAGGGAACGGATGTGTTCGCCGTCACGGTGTTAGGTTTAAGGCGTGGGCCCGCCACCTAACGACTCTAGGACTTAAGCCTAGGGTGGATTCACACTTATCGTGCTCATGCAAGGTTAGACAATACTTAATGTAAAAGCCTCGTTATGACCTCTAGACCACACTCAACTTGTAGAGTGTGGTAGTGCTTGGCCGACGCAAGACAAACTAGAGAGTTCATACCATGTGGGTAAAGCTGTACAAGCTCTGCAGAGTTATAAAAACTAATCGATTAGCCGTGCTCACGGTCATGAGCGGCATAGTGATGTGATGTGGGTATACTTTTATGTTTTCCTAAATGTCTTTGAAACTAAATGTTTTGGAATGATAATGAGATTGATATATATGTGATGTGATTGCCCTATTTTCGGATTGGATTGTGATAAAACACTACTATCTATTTATGTTGATATCATGCCATGAATATTACGCTTTACCTTATTGTTGAAATGTTTTGTTCAAATTGAGTTGCAAATGAATTGTGAACTAAAATTAGCTTTCTGCTGAAAAGCCCGACCACAAATAAGCCTCTCTTTGAATATAGCATTCATGTATGTAGGATTGACTGTGCGCTTGCCAGTACATGTAAAGCCCTGAAAATTCGACCATCGAAATCGAAACCCTAAAATACGAAATTACAAAAAACTTTTAAATCTTATTGCATCATGCCGTGTTTTATTGCTCGTTTATTTGAATCTTTAATTGCGGGATTAAATCCATCGAAATCTAATTCAGTGCAAACCCTAAAACCGAAAATCGGCAAAGCGATCGATTAAGCGAAAGGAATAAATTAAAATAAAAGTTGGGTAAAGTTGGTAGTAAATAAAACATTTTCCAAATGTCATAAATTTATGTAAATAGTATAATTTATATGGGAGATTTTATACAAATTAATATATAGTTAACTACACCTATGCATATATATATAGATATAGGTATATACATAAATATATAAATTGCTTGAATACAAAATTGGTGACATAAAAATATGGGATAAATCTTTAGGGTAATTCATATAAATTCACATGGGAATTTCATATATAGGTATATATATATATTTAATTCTAGGTGTATATACATATATAGAGATATATATATATATATATATATAAAGTATACAAAAATAAATTTTGAGAACATGGAAATGTGGAGGGAAATGTTTTGGAATAATAAAATATTGCACAATGTTTATTTATTTGAATTTACAAAAATTTGGATGAATTTTGGATTGAAATTAACTCAAAAATCAGAAAAAAACCTAAAGGCTACTGTTCATAGGCCGCCAGGTGCTCGACCCCGTCTCCTAGCCCATCCCGTCGCCGCGCCTAGCCACGCCCTCGCGCCCCGCGCCGCTGTAGGCCGTCGCGTCGCTGCTGCCGCACGTCGTCATCGCCGCTCGGCCGCTTGGAGCCCCGTGCCGCCGCGCGCCTCTCACTGCCGCGCCCGTCGCGTCCCGTCGCCGCTGCCGCGCCGTCCCGTCGCCGCGTCGTCTCGTCGCGTCGCCGTCGTCATCGCCGCGGCCTCGCGCCCCGCGCCTCTCACTGCCGCGCCGCGTCGCCGTCGCCATCGGCTGCCTCGCGCCCCGCGCCCGCCACTGCCGCGCCGCGTCGTCCCGTCGCCGTCGCGTCACCGTCCCGTCTGCCCCCCCCTGCCGCGCGCCGCGCCCGGCCGCCTCGCGCCCCGCGCCGGCCGTGCGACGCCACCCCGCGCCCCCCGACCCTATAAATACCCCCCCTCGGCCCCCTTCCTCCCCACGCCACTCCCCCTCCGCCTCCTTTCTTTTTTTTTCCTTTCCCTCCCCGCTGCCGTGCGCCGCCGCTGGGAGCCGCCTCCGCCGCCTCGCTGCCGGGCGTCGCCGCGTCGCCAAGCCGCCGCCACCGGTAAGCCCCCCCTCCGCCTTCCTGCGCCGCCGCCCCGGCTTGGAGCCGCCCGGGGGAGAGAGTGGGATGAAGTGAGAAAGAAGAGAAAGAAGAGAGAAAGGGAGAAGAAGGAGCAGGAGAGAGAGAGAGCTGGGAGGAGAGAGAGAAAGAAAATAGAGAAAATAAAAGAGAGAAAAGGAAAAAGGAAAAGAAAGAAATTAGAAAAATAGAAAAAAATGGGAAATAGAGAGAGAGGATTTAGAAAATCGAAAATTAAATTTTAGACACAAATTTATATTCGGGTTGAATCGATTATTCCGTCGTCGATTATTTTAGAAATTCGTAGAAATAAATCAGATTATTTAAATGCGACTATTTATTTAATTAGATTATTCATATAATTGATTATTTCTTTAGCGGGTTGTTTCGTCGATTATTTAGACTTTATTTAGGTTTTGCGAACTCGCGTATATATTAAATCGGAGGTTTTATTCGTCGGATTATTTTTAAAATCTTTCAAATTAATCATTGCCGTTTATTATTTAGATATCTATTTAGGCGCTATTTAGTTAACTTCTCTCGTAAATTAGGTTATCCACCTATTTAGCCGTCGCGGTTATTTAGTCGATTAATTATCGCCCTAGGTTAAGTATTATCGGGAATCTAATTTATTCAGAGTCGCATAAATTAAATCGGTTTAATATTCTAATCGGCTATCGCTAGCATTTTTGGCGTAGATATTAAAAATCGAAATAGAGCTAATTCCTAAATAATATTGGAATTGGTATCGGCGTTCGTCGCTCGCGTTCGATCTTTTTCTTAAATCGGATTTTGATGGATTTTAATTGAATTCTAATCGAATTCAATTTCCTTCGCACGTAATTCTAGACACCGAGGGAGTTGCGAGTCCGCCTGAGGATCAAGACCCGCAAGGCTTCGAGCAAGGCAAGTCATCACTAATCCTTGAACATGTTGAGCCCAAATTGCGAACTTACTTTGTTTACAAATAAAATTGCATGCAATGGTGAACATCCTACTTGTTATTATGCCATACCTTTGACTATTGTTTACCTTATTCCCTTGTACCCATAAATGCGTGTGATGTTCCTAGTCACTTATGACAAATGCTTAGCAATGCTAATTTAGATTCATGCATTCTCATATTTATCAAAGGCTATATGCTTGGGCAATTACCTTAGGGAAGGTAATTGATATGCGGCATGTGGAGACATGAGCGCCACATTGCCATGATAATGATTACATGATTTGTGAAAGGAAAATAAAACTAAACAACTATTTTCGACTGGGGCGGCTGGATGATTTGGGTGGTGTCCGGTAAAGGCTAGTGCCGTCCCTGGTCAGTTAAGGACCGAGCCATGAAGCTAAGCATGAAACGACCCTCGTACAACCGTACTTCTCGAATGGGTATAGACCTAGCGGAGTAAATGGCCGAGCGGAGGCAGTATCCCTGCGTAGTGGTTTTCTTGATGTGTGTGGAAGGCGGGGCCTACGGTGGAGCAACCACTCGTAGGGCCGCCATGTGTAAACCTAAACTTAATTATAACTTAATGCATGTGTGAGTCTTCCCTCCCGGGAGCGCCAGAACTCCTCTCACTGCTAGAAACCGTGTACGCCTAGAGTGCATGAGGATACAAGTTCATGGAGCGGGTACTGCCAATGTGAGGTTATTGAAATGCTTTGCCGTGACGCGTCTCATTCGTTGGGACTTCGGCTCATGTGTTGGGCAAGTCACGGAGTACGGGTAAAGTGTACATCCACTGCAGTGTGAGTAAATCAAATCTATTCGAATAGCCGTGCTCGCGGTCATTGAGCACCGGGACATGTATTACACTTGGCTAGACTCTAAATTCTTAACCTGATTGGGATGGGTATGCATAATGATTTTTATGTGCTGGTGGTACAACTTCTCGAGAAGCGAGAAGGGGTAGGCCCCAGAAAACCATGACGATACAATGGCGGGAAGCTATCCTTGGGATCACAATGGATGGTGGACAGAACCGTCGTTGCTTAATGAACTATGGTATTAAAACTTGATCAGTCTATGCTAGGTCTTAGGCTTGTGAAAAGAACTGCAAAACTTGCTTTACGCAAAAGAACCACAGCCATTCTTTGTTATTCCCCTATCATGTGCATCGTTGCTGTGGTGGCTTGCTGAGTACGGTTGGTACTCACCCTTGCTATAAACAAAACATTCAGATGTGGGCGATGAAGTTCCCGAAGACCCGTACGAGTACTACCAGGAGGGTACGGAAGACGATGCTGCGCAATAGGTCTTAGTCCCGGTCGTTGCCTGTGGCAATGGCGTGCCGCTGCCTAATGTTCCGCTGCCTTATCTAAACTCTGCTTTTGCTTGTATTCCGGACCAGTTGGTCCCCTGTTCTAGACTATTGCCTTCGGGCCTATTATTGTAATAATTTGCGTAAGACGATTGTGTATGCACTCTTGATAATTCGGCAATGTAATCGTGGGTACCAGACTACTTGATCCAGGGAAATGGTACTATGAACACGAGTGATTCCTGTTGCAAAAACGGGGGTCCACAGAGCTGGTATCAGAGCCATACGACTGTAGGAAAAGACCAAACGGCGCCCCACCCCATTATAGTTGGCTAAAGGGAGGAATCCCCATCTAGGATTATTTTGATAAAAACCCTATGTCTATAAAACAAAATGTGTTTCCACTATACTCTCGTCTCCTTGTCTTCACAAAATTTGTTTTACTTTCATTCTCCCTGACTCTAGTTTTCTTAAATATAGATGGCAGGACAAGGTTGGGAAGTTGAGGTTCCTCGAGAGGATGGATACGTCTTCCAGCTACACCAGTTAATGTGGAGTTTGAGATACTCAGAGCCACCCGTCTTCAAGAAGAAGAGGTTCGGTACTGGAGACTATACCGTATGGGAGGCCATCGTCGCCATCAAGCCCCGCGTTGCGAGCGAGCCGGAGTTCCGCTTCTGCACACGCTACAGTCGTGACTCGGTGGAGACCGCAATTCAGGACGTTGCCCGAGAGGCCTTCCTCCGCCTCAACGCCGTCCACAGGACTGAGGCGGCGAGGACCGAGTTTGCGCATCACCCGTATCGGGAGGATGGCAACTCCATCTGCACTGTGCAGGCTACCCCGTGCTGCTACAACCCCATGGTGACCCGTCTGTCCCGGTGGGCTGAGGCCGCAGATGACTGTTATGAGGAGGCACTACTGGAGATTGACGAGCAACAGAGGCGTATGTGCGAGCTAGAGGAGGAGCACCACGCTTGGGGCAACGAGGTTGACTCGTTGAAGGCCCAGCTCCAGGTTCACGGCGGGCAGTTCGAGCAGCTCTCGGACTAGTACAACGCCCGTGGCGAGGCCATGGCCACCCTTGAGGAGCAGCTGAGGAAGAGCCAGAGACAGGTCAGTCAGCTGGAGGAGCAGCTCCGTGCAGTCTCACTTACCACTACGGCTACCTCTACTTTCACGGTGCCACCACCACCTCCTGCACCGGCCCGCGACCACTACTACTTCCTCACTCCGCCGTGCATGGCCACCTTCCACACCTTACTGGAGGAGGCTGGCATGTTGAGCACAGAGCCCGGACCCTATCTGGTGGAGCCTACTGCTACAGAGACGGAGCCCACACCGATAGCCACAGTTGTTTCGTCTGAGCCCGGTTTCGGAGTGGAGACCCCGATCCAGATCGACACCGACCCAGAGGCTGAGTCAGAGCCGGAGGAGATCGAGCCGGACGTCACCGACCCTTCGGAGGACGAGACTCCCACCTACCGCATCACCTTCGCTGGAGGCCCTCGCACCCTCAGCACTGCTCGCAAGAGGACACGACCCCCGAGCAAGAAGCCCAAGTCAGATCTAGAGACTATTACCACTTCTGAGCCGTGGGGACTCAGGTTCGCGTCCGCCAGGGACCACCCACTTCCGGCACCCGGTTCCTGCGGTTGGCTGGACGACTAGCCAGGAGGCCCCCCTACTGCTCCGATTTCGCCTGGGATAGTTTTTGGATTGCGAGACACCCCCTCCCTTATGTAGTGATGAGTAGATGGCATGCCGCTTGATGTTGTCCTTTAGACGATGTTCTGGTTGGGCTGCGTATATGTGCAGTCGTATGCATCATGATTATGTACTATGTGATGTTTTATGATATTGTCATTGTTGTGTTGAAATGAGTTTATTCCACCATGCTTGCCACATAAAAGATCACCTTAATCAACGAAAATAAAAAGGGTAGAATTGTGACCTTAGTAGGTCAAGGCGCTTACTCAACTACGCTCTACAGATGGTTCACCGACGTCGGGCAACAGCCGCCCACGAGAACCCACCAGAGCCCAACCCCATCACCTTGGCTGAAGTCATGGCTGCACAAACCCAGCTGTTGCAGGCTATCGCCAACAATCAAGGAGGCCGTGGAGGCTCAAGTCTTGGCGAGTTCATGAGAGCTAAGCCGCCCACCTTCGCTACGGCAGAAGAACCTATGGATGCGGAGGATTGGTTGCGCGTTATAGAGAAGAAGCTGACCCTTGTGTGTGTACGCGAGGTCGACAAAGTGATCTTCGCCGCCAATCAACTGGAAGGACCCGCTGGTGACTGGTGGGATACCTACAAGGAAACTCGCGCCGAGGATGCTGCGGAACCCACATGGGAGGAATTCACCGCTGCCTTTCGCGAAAACTTCGTGCCTGCTGCAGTAATGCGAATGAAGAAGAATGAGTTCAGGAGATTGCGTCAAGGAAACACCACGGTGCAAGAATACCTCAATCGGTTCACCCAGCTTGCCCGCTATGCAACCGGCGATTTAGTGGATGAGGATGAGAAGATCGACAAGTTCATCGAAGGACTGAATGATGAACTGAGAGGACCCATGATTGGGCAAGATCATGCCAACTTCCAGAGTTTGATCAACAAGGTTGTGAGGCTAGAGCACGACCAGAAGACGGTGGAAAGCAACCGCAAGAGGAGACTCGCTATGTCCCGCCCACTTCAAGGAGCGCCTCAGCGTTCTAAGGGAGCCACTTCATCGGGATGGAAGCCAACTGCTGTGACAACCCACCGCCCCATTATACCAAGCAATGTCAACAGGCCGACAGCACCCCAGTTCCGTACCCCGGCACCAACACTGGCCGCTCCGGGAAAGAAGAACGTGGATTGCTTCAACTGCGGAGAATTCGGGCACTACGCTAACCACTGCCCCAAGCCACGCAACACCCCCATTCGTACCGGTGCCAACGCAACGGCCGTACGTGGGACCACTACCCCTGCTGCTGGACGCGGTCTATTCAGGACGCCACGACCCAATGAATCTGATATCGGATTCCGTCGCGGACAAGTGAACCATGTGCGTGCTGAAGAGGCACAGGGAGATCAGAGTGTTCTAATGGGTATGTTTTCTATCAACTCTACCCAAGTTAAAGTTTTATTTGATTCCGGAGCATCGCATTCATTCATATCATCAGAAATAAGCAAACAACATAACCTACGTCGAGTGGAACTTAAGAGACCCATGGTAGTGCGCTCACCTGGGGGAGATATAACCATACCTCATGCTTGCATCAACGTGCCCATCCGAATTAGAGATGTGGTATTTCTCTCAAACCTTATGGTACTACCGCCCCAAACTCTCGATGTCATACTGGGAATGGATTGGCTGACTAAGAACAAGGGAGTCTTAGATTGTGGCCGAAGGGAAGTCACTGTGTCCACCCCTTGGGGATCTCCGATGAGCATAGCCATGGATCGAGACCCGATGTTATGTGAACGTGCCGCGGGAATATTTACCATGCTACCCGTAAGTGGGATGCCAGTAGTACAGGAATACCCGGACGTATTTCCTGAGGATTTGCCCGGAATGCCCCCTGACCGTGACATAGAATTCGTTATTGATCTGATGCCTGGTACCGCCCCCATATCCAAGAGGCCATATAGGATGCCGGCAAACGAACTAGAGGAACTCAAGAAGCAGATTAGGGAACTACAAGAGAAGGGATTTGTACGCCCTAGTTCTTCTCCTTGGGGAGCCCCGGTATTGTTCGTGAAGAAGAAAGATGGAAGTATGCGGATGTGCGTGGATTATCGGTCCTTAAACGAGGTCACCATCAAGAACAAGTACCCCCTTCCCCGAATTGACGACTTGTTTGATCAACTCAAGGGTGCCAAAGTATTTTCGAAGATTGATCTTCGGTCAGGATACCACCAATTGAAGATTAGGGCCGGAGACATTCCCAAAACAGCGTTTTCTACGCGCTATGGATTGTATGAGTTCACAGTAATGTCGTTCGGATTAACCAATGCCCCGGCATATTTCATGAACTTGATGAACAAAGTGTTCATGGAATACCTGGATAAGTTCGTAGTAGTGTTTATCGACGACATTCTTATCTTTTCCAAGGACGATGAAGAACATACAGAACACCTACGCCTAGTGCTGGAGAAGCTCCGAGAGCATCAGTTGTACGCAAAATTCAGTAAATGCGAGTTCTGGCTTAAGGAAGTTGCTTTTCTTGGCCATATAATCTCAGCTGGAGGAGTAGCGGTAGATCCTGCCAAGGTCGAAGCTGTAACGGAATGGAAAGCACCCAAGTCGGTAACAGAAGTCCGCAGTTTTCTAGGATTGGCCGGGTATTACCGGAGATTTATTGAAGGATTTTCCACCTTGGCCAGACCAATGACCCAACTTCTAAAGAAGGAAAATAAATATGCGTGGGCCGAGCAATGTCAGCGAAGTTTTGAACAGCTGAAAGAAAAGTTAACCACTGCCCCGATTCTAATCCTACCTGACAACCGGAAGGACTTTGTGATATACTGTGATGCGTCCAAACAAGGATTAGGAGGAGTACTGATGCAGGATAGAAAGGTAGTAGCATATGCCTCGAGACAACTACGACCCCACGAGGAAAACTACCCCACACATGATTTGGAATTGGCAGCAGTTGTTCATGCGTTGAAGATTTGGAGACACTATTTAATCGGGAATCACTGCGATGCATACACTGATCATAAGAGCCTGAAATACATCTTTACCCAGACTGATCTCAACCTGAGACAGAGACGATGGCTGGAACTGATCAAGGACTACGATCTGGGAATCCATTACCACCCCGGAAAAGCAAACGTAGTGGCCGACGCCTTGAGCCGCAAAGCCCAATGCAACCATTTGAGCCTAGCAGGCATGGCTGTTGAGCTCCGGGAAGAGATGGCTCGGCTTAACTTGCACCTAATTCCTCGCGGGGAACTAAACTCGCTGGAAATTCAACCTCTTCTGAAGGCCCAGATAGAAGGAGCTCAAAAGGATAATGAAGAGATCCAAACCATTCAAGAGCGCATGGCCGCTGGGCGTGCAAAGGAATTCTCAACGGATGCCAAAGGAATCTTATGGTACAAGAAAAGGATCTATGTGCCTGAGCAAGGAGGTTTGAGAAGTTTGATCCTGAAAGAGGCCCATGAATCGGCATACTCCCTACACCCTAGCAGCACGAAGATGTACCAGGATTTGAAAGGGGAATACTGGTGGCCCAATATGAAAAGGGACGTAGCTGAATACGTGGCCATATGCGACGTGTGTCAAAGAGTAAAAGCTGAGCATCAGCGACCAGCAGGTTTGTTGCAACCGCTCAAGATTCCCGAATGGAAACGGGATGAGATAGGCATGGATTTCATTGTCGGATTACCCAAGACTACCGCGGGATACGACTCTATTTGGGTCATCGTGGATCGACTCACCAAAACTGCTAGGTTTATTCCCGTCAAGACCAGTTATAATAGTGCTAAGTTGGCAGAATTATACATGTCCAGGATCGTGTGCCTTCATGGAGTACCAAAAAGGATTATATCAGATCGCGGTACCCAATTTACGTCTCATTTCTGGGGCAAGGTTCACGAGGCACTTGGAAGTCACCTTGCTTTTAGCACCGCATACCACCCGCAGACCGACGGGCAGACAGAAAGGACGAATCAAGTTCTTGAGGACATGCTAAGAGCTTGTGCATTGGATTTCACCAAGGATTGGGAGAGATGCCTACCCTACGCCGAGTTCTCCTACAACAACAGCTATCAAGCAAGTCTGAAGATGTCGCCGAATGAAGCATTATTTGGTCGGCGATGCCGAACCCCATTGATGTGGTCGGAGACCGGTGAACGAGCCGTGTTTGGACCCGACATAATCCAGGAAGCCGAGGAAAAGGTCCGTCTGATCCGGGATCGGCTAAAGGTAGCCCAATCTCGACAGAAAAGCTACGCGGATACTCGCAGAAGGGACTTGGAGTTCAATGTAGGCGACTATGTGTACCTGAAGGTCTCCCCGCTGTGAGGAACCAAGAGGTTCAAGGTCAAAGGAAAGCTCGCGCCAAGATACGTGGGACCATTCCTGATAACCGCCAAAAGAGGCGAAGTGGCCTATCGGCTAGAACTACCAGTGAGTATCTCTGACGTGCATCCTGTGTTCCATGTATCACAATTGAAGAAATGTTTGCGTGTACCGGAAGAGCAAGCTCCCCTAGAAGATATCCATATTAGCAGTGATCTCACATACCCCGAGCATCCGGTGAAAATAATGGACGAGGCCAAGAAGAAAACCCGAACCAAGACATGGCGCATGTACAAGGTACAATGGAGTAATCACACCGAAGAGGAGGCAACTTGGGAGAGCGAAGACTTTCTGAAGACCGAGTACCCACACCTGTTCGTCAACCGGTAAGAAATCTCGGGACGAGATTTATTTAAGGGGGGTAGGTTTGTAACGCCCTGAAAATTCGACCGTCGAAATCGAAACCCTAAAATACGAAATTACGAAAAACTTTTAAATCAAATTGCATCATGCCATGTTTTATTGCTCGTTTATTTGAATCTTTATTTGCGAGGTTTAGATTTATCGAAATTCATTTAATTACAAACCCTAAAACGGAATATCGGCTAAATAAATAATTAAGGGTATAAATTGAACTAAAACTATACAAATAAAAGTAGGGCAAATTAGTGGAAAATAAAGTACTCTACCTAAATGTCATAAAAATAATTGGGAAATATAAATTTAAATGGGAATTATATATATATATATCCTATATATATATATCCCATATATATATATATAGACATATATTAATATATATATATAGTGGATATAAATGAAAAATATGGAAACATGAAAATCTTGGGTGAAATCTTTAGGAATAATACAAATATTGAACAATATTCAATTAGGTGAAATTATGAAATTTTGGATGAATTTTAAATTGAAAATCAACTCAAAATCGGAAAAATATAAAAAGTCACTATTCATTGCGCCCTAGATGCTCGACCCTGTCCTAGCCCATCCCGTCGCCGTGCCTAGTCGCGCCCTCGTGCCCTGCGCTGCTGCAGGCCGTCGCGTCACCGTCCCGTCTGCCCCCCTGCCGCGCGCCGCGCCCGGCC
>BDMV01000006.1:19335263-19378215 GCA_008326285.1 Oryza officinalis
TGTAGCATATGTTATTTCTACAATGTAGAACCGTACACCTTATCGGCCATGCAGCCGAATGTGTTTCGATAATTCCAGCTTAACTTATTAATTCTGAAATCCTCTTTACCCTTTATCGGCCGTGCAGCCGAACTGTTTTGAAAATTCCAACCATATGTATCTTCAAGATGAACAATCCGATTATACGCAATCTCATCAGCCAGATAGCCGAAGTCAATCGCCAAACTGAACAATTTGTGAAAATTCCTGCATAAACCATCGCATCGGCCAGCAAGCCGAAGTCTTCTGATAATTCCTTGAAAATTCCTGTATGTAATGATGCCCCCCAAATTTTAGAAGATGAGGGCTCATGTTCTGAAATTTGAACTAAGGGCGATAGTACTTATCGGCCATCTAGAGACGATGTTTGACTACATCGGCTGTTATCATAAATCGGCTAGGGGGCCGATCATGAGTCAATCCAGATACTGGGATAATACCGTTTCAAATATTTGCCATTGAGAGCTCGTCCATAAATCTCGCCATCTAATCCCTTGAGCAGATAGGCATTGTGAGGAACACACCGATGAATTAGAAAAGGGCCTTCCCAATTAGGTGACCACTTGCCGAATTTATTATCTCTGGAGCCGATCGGCATTATCAATTTCCACACAAGGTCTCCTTCCTCAAACGATTTGGCAACAACCTTTTTATTATAATGACGGGCCACTCTATCTTTATCGCGCTTGATTTTCTCCAAGGCCCGTAATCGAACATGTGCCAAATCGTCGAGTTCGTCAACCATAAGATTATGGTACTCATCGGCTGTCAAGTCGTCTTGCAAAGCAATCCTTCTTGAGCCGATGGCGGTTTCCCACGGCAGTACAGTTTCATGCCCATAGACCAGCTGATAGGGAGACACTTGGATTGCGCCATGGCAAGCCATCCGATACGCCCAAAGGGAATCGGCCAGCGTTGTATGCCATTGTCTTGGCTGTTCGTCAATTTTCCTCTTGATTAATTTGATCAAGGACTTGTTGGAAGCCTCTGCCTGCCCATTAGCCTGCGCATAGTAAGGAGAAGAATTGAGTAATCTGATGCCCATACTGTCAGCAAATTGGACGAACTCATCGGACACGAAGATCGATCCCTGATCTGTGGTTATCGTCTGAGGTAACCCAAACCGATATATGATATGCTCCTTGACGAACTGAATAGCATCTTTGGAATCAACCTTCTTGAGAGGAACGGCCTCAACCCACTTTGTGAAGTAATCTGTAGCCACTAATATATACTTGTGTCCCTTACTAGATGGTGGGTTAATCTGGCCGATCATATCTATTCCCCATCCTCGAAACGGCCACGGCTTTATGATTGGATGCATAGCCGATGCCGGTGCTCTCTGAATTGCTCCAAATTTCTGACAATCCTGACATCCTTTATAATACTTGAAGCAATCTTCTAGCATGGTTGGCCAAAAGTATCCGACGCGCTTCATCAGCCATTTCATTTTATGGGCCGATTGATGGGTGCCACAAATCCCTTCATGTACTTCGCCCATAACGGTCTTAGCCTCCTCAGGACCTAGGCATTTGAGTAGGACACCATCAACCGTCCGATAATATAGGTTATCGTCCAGTAAAACATAGTGTAACACTTTATATTTCATTCTGCGTGACGCCGATTGGGAAGGGTTTCTCAAATACTCAATGATATCAAACCTCCAATCATCGGCGTGCACGAGAGCAACCTGAATTGGAATGTCTTTAGCCATCGGCCTGTACCCCGATGCCCCCTGAGCTAAATCATTGGCTTCGAAATTCTGCTTCCTGGGTATGTGCCTCATCGTTACGATCCGGAAACCGTGTAACAACTCTGTGCACTCTTCATTATAGAATTTGAGAATATCATCTCTGCACTCATACTCCCCAGAAAGTTGATTAATTACTAGCTGTGAATCACCAATGATTTCCACGGCATCGGCCTCGACTTCTTGTAACAACTGCAAGCCTTTGAGCACCGCCTCATATTCTGCTTGATTGTTGGTATAATAAGGCTTGATAGTGAATGCGAACTCGAAACTTGCCCCCCGAGGGGAGATGATGACTAGGCCGATACCGCAACCGTGTCTGCAGACGGATCCATCGAAATATAACGTCCATGGTACAATGTCTGCATATGCAACTGAGTCATCTCTATGTTGAACGATGAAATCGGCCAGGGCTTGTCCTTTGATCGCTTTGGCCGATTCATATCGAAGATCAAACTCCGTTAAAGCAAAGATCCACTTCCCAACTCGTCCTTTCAACACAGGGGCCGATAGCATGTATTTCATCACATCGGCCTTGCTCACCACTATGCACTCGTTGGAAAGCAGGTAATGCCTCAATTTAGTACATGAAAAATATAGACAAAGGCATAATTTCTCCACTGGCGTGTACCTTGTTTCCGCATCTAACATTCTCCTGCTGAGATAAAAAATAGCTCTTTCCTTGCCGTTAACGTCTTGAACCAGGACTGAGCCGATGGATTTCTCATCGGCTGACAAGTACAATTTGAATGGGATTCCTTTCTGTGGAGGGATTAAGACCGGCGGAGAAGTTAAATATTCTTTGATATCGTCTAGCGCTTTCTGTTGCTTGTCACCCCATATAAACTCTTCGTCGTCCTTTATCTTTAACAGCGGAGTGAATGGCTCTATACGACCCGACAAATTTGATATAAAACGCCGGACGAAGTTGATCTTGCCAAGCAGAGACTGTAACTTGGTCTTGTTTTCTGGAGGCTTGATTTTCTTGATGGCATCGATGTTCTTCTGTGTGATTTCAATCCCCCTCTCATGGACCAAGAAACCCAAAAACTGACCGGCCGATACGCCGAAGGCACATTTATTAGGGTTCAACTTCAAACCATATTTCCTCGCCCTTTCTAGTACCTTGCGTAAGTCGGCCAAGTGCATATCATGTTCCCTTGACTTTACGACGACATCGTCTATATAGACTTCAATCAGAGAGCCGATAAGATCATGAAAAATATAGTTCATAGCCCTCTGATACGTAGCCCCAGCATTCTTCAAACCAAATGTCATGACGACCCATTCATATAGGCCGATTGCCCCTGGGCACCTGAAGGCTGTCTTGTGAATATCCTCTTTAGCCATAAAGATCTGATTGTAGCCCGCATTGCCGTCCATGAAACTGATGATCTTATGCCCAGAAGCGGCGTCAACGAGCAAATCGGCCAACGGCATAGGGTACTCATCTTTGGGCGTCGCCTTATTTAGATCTCTGAAATCGATGCATACCCTTAGCTTGCCGTTCTTTTTCAACACCGGAACTATGTTGGAGACCCACTCCGCGTATCGGCAGGGCCTGATAAAGTTGGCGTCGTAAAGTCTTGTGATCTCTGCTTTTATGGCTTCGTGCATATCGGCCTTAAACCTCCGAGGAGCTTGCTTAAAAGGCCGATAGCCTTGTTTGATTGGTAGCCGATGTTCTACGATCGATCGGCTTAATCCAGGCATCTCATGGTATTCCCATGCAAAACAATCTCTGAATTCTTTCAAAAGATCTATCAAATTATTCTTATATTCCTTTGGCAAATTAGTGCTTACATACGTCGGCCTAGGCCTATCACCTATCCCTATGTCAATTTCTTCCAACTCATCGGCCGACGTGAAACCTTGTCCTAACTTGCCGTCTAACTCATCCACCGCATCATCTGTGTAGAGGTCATTATCAACGGCGGATGGTGCATCTTCGCTAAAGTAACCGCTGGTCTTGATCTTCAATTGCCTCGATATCGCAATCGGTTACCTTGAGGAAATCGGCGTCCCAGACTCGCCCGGACAAGCAATCGATTCCCTCCATCTCCCAAACTGCGAGATCGGCATTGGCGACATGTACTGACCGATCGGCCTGCACGATCTCGACTTGGTCCCCTTGCCATTGCATGAGGCATTGGTGCATTGTTGAAGGGACACAGCAATTAGCATGGATCCAATCTCGTCCCAACAACAAGCTGTAGGAACCCTTTCCATCGAAGACGAAGAAGGTGGTGGGAATTGTTTTACTGCCCACGGTGAGTTCCACGTTCAGGACCCCCTTCGCCTCGGATGCGTTGCCACCGAAGTCTTTTAATACCATATTTGTCTTGATAAGATCCTCAGGTACTTTTCCAAGCTTCCTGAAGGTTGTGTATGGCATTAAATTGACTGCTGCGCCGCCATCGACCAGCATCTTCGTCATCGGCCGCCCGTTGATGAATCCTTTGATGTACAACGGCCGAAGATGTCTATAGCTGGCGTCAACTGGCTTGTCGAAGGTGGCTTGGTCCGGTGACAACCGTAGTCTGGCTGAACTTTGTTCCTCATCAGCCATCGCTTCATCGGCCGCCTGCACACTGTATTCTGCCGGCAATATAAACACCATGTTGACCGGCGCCGATGCCGTTTTCTTACCTTTTGGAGCTGAGCTGCCCTGAGCTGTATTGGAGGTGCCCTCATCGGCCCTGGCCACCGTGGATTTTATTCTCCACTCTTTTCTGGTCTTGGTTGGCCGATGGGGTACCTCCAATACGGCTCAGGGCATCTCGGCTTCAAAAGGTAAGAAAGCGGCATCGGCGCCTGTTAACATGGTGTTTATACTGCCAGCAGAATACAGTGTGCAGGCGGCCGATGAAGCTATGGCTGACGAGGAACAAAATTCAGCCAAGCTACAGTTGTCACCAGACCAAGCTACATTCGACAAGCCAGCTGACGCCAGCCACAGACATCTTCGGCCGTTGTACATCAAAGGATTCATCAACGGGCGGCCGATGACGAAGATGCTGGTCGACGGTGGTGCAGCAGTCAATTTGATGCCATACACAACCTTCAGGAAGCTTGGAAAAGTGCCCGAGGATCTTATCAAGACAAATATGGTATTAAAAGACTTTGGTGGCAACGCATCCGAGGCGAAGGGGGTCCTGAACGTGGAACTCACCGTGGGCAGTAAAACAATTCCCACCACCTTCTTCGTCTTCGATGGAAAGGGTTCCTACAGCTTGTTGTTGGGACGAGACTGGAACCATGCTAATTGCTGTGTCCCTTCAACAATGCACCAATGCCTCATGCAATGGCAAGGGGACCAAGTCGAGATCGTGCAGGCCGATCGGTCAGTACATGTCGCCAATGCCGATCTCGCAGTTTGGGAGATGGAGGGAATCGATTGCTTGTCCGGGCGAACATGAATCTAATCTTATCGGCCTTCATTGACATGTAGGCTTCAACTAATAATATTGGCCGATAAGAATGACTAAGACAACTACACCAGCTAGTACTCTGGTGCAACCTTATGTAAGCCAATCGGCCAGTATAAATACATCAACCCAAAAGAGATCTTAAGATTACTTCATGATCAACACATTTATACTCATCGATCCGCACATATAAGCGGCAAACATATGCAAATAATATAAAGCAATCACATATGTTAGGCAAGACCGGCTAAAACCCCGGTACTATCCTTAATTACAACCGAAAACAGGCTTTGTGTTAGATCTCAAAACAGGACTAAGGTCGATGGCAACTCAAAGTGTGGATTGAGACTTAACACAAAGAAAATCAAGTCGTCGATTGCTTTTGGGGATGACAGATGCATTGAATAATCTAGCCAAGCATGAGAATTAAACCATCGTCGGCAATAAACCCTAAAACGAGTAAACCGCTGGCAAGGCTTAATCGAGACACTCGTCAAAATTATCCAAGACATGATAATCGACGATCACATCATCGAGGCTTAACGTGTCTAAAGCGACACGTTAGCCCCGACGATGCAGATCGTCGGGGACGAGTTCTTACCTCTGCTCCGGGGAAGCAAGAACTCGCTGAAGAAGACCTCTTGCGAGGGTTGGCGATGCGCCGAAAGTAGATTGAACTGGTTTTTTGTGATTGATTCGAGAGAGCTTTCCTGTACAAACTATCGGGATATTTATACCCGAGATTACAACAGAACCCTTGTAGGGCACGATCTTATCTACAACTAACAAACAAGTCTTTGCGGCAGACTCTAGCCACAGATTAGATCTAAACTACCTAATTTACAAGATACAATTGCCCAAAACCGAGCTTTATCTCTATTCGGCAACTTCCTTGAAGCTTACTTTGAGCCCAGACCAAGCCCACGTTGACACTGTCAACTCACAACCCGTATCGGCCCGTGACCAAACCAANCCAGGGCCTTGTAGAATGTCTCCGTTGCCAGATATCAGTCGAAACAGCATCCGTTATGACAGAAAGGCATGACAACATGCAATTTGAAGAGAGTTTTTTAGCCCGTCCAATGTCGTTCTTTCCCTGCCACACTACCACAAATTACTTTCTGAACCTGATGTGCTCAGTGTAGAAGGGCCCTCAACGAGCCAGATTCACTTGTTGTAGGGTTATTTCCATCGAAACTTTAAGGACATTGCCCTAGAACGCATCGCTTATCCAAAGGTTGTGCCAAACAAGGTGAGGAATGTGTTTATTCGCCAAGTTTCTAAACTTTTCACCTGAAAGGGATGCATGCTCCATGACGTAGCACGCATGAGTGCCACTCCAGGGCCTTGTAGAATGTCTCCGTTAAAAGATATCAGTCGAAACGACATCCGTTATGATGGAAATGCATGACAACAAGGAATTTGAAGAGAGTTTTTTAGCCCGTCCAATGTCGTTCTTTCCCTGCCACACTACCACAAATTACTTCCTAAACCTGACGTGCTCTGTGTAGAAGGGCCCTCAACGGACCAGCTTCAATTGTTGTAGGGTTATTTCCATCGAAACTTTAAGGACATTGCCCTAAAACGCATCGCTTATCTAAAGGTTGTGCCAAACAAGGTGAGGAATGTGTTTATTCGCCAAGTTTCAAAACTTTTCACCCGAAAAGGTTGCGTGCTCCATGACGTAGCACGCATGAGTGCAACTCCAGGGCCTTGTAGAATGTCTCCGTTGCCTGATATCAGTCGAAACGACATCCGTTATGATGGAAATGCATGACAACATGGAATTTGAAGAGAGTTTTTTAGCCCGTCCAATGTCGTTCTTTCCCTGCCACACTACCACAAATTACTTCCTAAACCTGACGTGCTCGGTGTAGAAGGGCCCTCAACGGGCCAGATTCACTTGTTGTAGGGTTATTTCCATCGAAACTTTAAGGACATTGCCCTAAAACGCATCGCTTATCTAAAGGTTGTGCCAATCAAGGTGAGGAATGTGTTTATTCGCCAAGTTTCTAAACTTTTCACCTGAAAAGGTTGCGTGCTCCATGACGTAGCACGCATGAGTGCCACTCCAGGGCCTTGTAGAATGTCTCCATTGCCAGATATCAGTCGAAACGACATCCGTTATGATGGAAATGCATGACAACATGGAATTTGAAGAGAGTTTTTTAGCCCGTCTGTCGGTGACATGGGACCGAGGGTATCATGACTAGAGGCTTGGGTGGCCGCGGTCCTCCACGTGTCCCCACCCCCTCGGGGGGGTCGGGCCCGAGGGTGACGTGGCCACCCCTCCCTCTGTCTCCCCGAGGGGTCGGGCCGCTCTCGTTTCGGCCCCGAGGGCTGGGGCGCCCCGACCCCCTGTGATTTTGGCGCCACGTGTGCGGGGTAGGTGAGCACAGCAGGGCTCACCTAACCGCATTTATAGCGGATCAGACGAGCGCACCACGCCGCACTTAATGCGGTGCAGCGCACGCTTATCCGGTCCGTGACCGGTCGCGGTGTGTGGCCAGTCATAGACCGGTCAGATCGCGGGTTAGGTGGCGACAGGCGGCCGATGGCACGCCTCGCCCCGTCCCGTCGGAATGATGAGAGCCTCCTGGCTCTCGTCCCTAGCCGGAGCCGGCGTGCTAACTCCTGGAGTTGGTATGTCAGTCCCGGTCAGATCCAATCCAGATTTCAGCGCAGGCGTGGCAAGGAAGTCGCCGGCCATTGAATGAAGGTTGAAAAGGGCGTCCACCGGGAGAGCGGGCGAGCGGGGCAGACGGCGTGCACCATGCTTGTCAGAAGTCACTTCCGGCTGTAGACTAGCCCTGATTGTAAAAAGAATGTTTCTTTTCTTAGGCAACTTGAGGCCCATGTGGTGACCCCTGATCAGATAAAAGGAGGCCCAGGCCTAGGAAAGAGGGGAGGACTCCGGCGGATACGTTGGAGGGGGAGAATTCCCTTTGAATTGTTGGAGACCCTCAGATCCACCAGAACACATGAGTAGGGTGTTACGCTTCCCAGCGGCCCGAACCTGTCTACGTCGCCCGCGTCTTGCACGTTTCCTCTCTCGCTGACATTCTTTAGATCGAGGGCGAAGAACCTCACTTAGCGCCCCCGGCCGAACCGGCAAAGGGGGGCCCGCGCGGTCTCCCGGTGAGGAGTTTCACGCTCCGTCACCGTCCAATGTCGTTCTTTCCCTGCCGCACTACCACAAATTACTTTCTGAACCTGACGCGCTCGGTGTAGAAGGGCCCTCAACGGACCAGATTCACTTGTTGTAGGGCTATTTCCATCGGAACTTTAAGGACATTGCCCTAAAACGCATCGCTTATCCAAAGGTTGTGCCAATCAAGGTGAGGAATGTGTTTATTCGCCAAGTTTCTAAACTTTTCACCTGAAAAGGTTGCATGCTCCATGATGTAGCACGCATGAGTGCCACCCCAGGGCCTTGTAGAATGTCTCCGTTGCCAGATATCAGTCGAAACGACATCCGTTATGATGGAAATGCATGACAACATGGAATTTGAAGAGAGTTTTTTAGCCCGTCCAATGTCGTTCTTTCCCTGCCACACTACCACAAATTACTTCCTAAACCTGACGTGCTCAGTGTAGAAGGGCCCTCAACGGACCAGATTCACTTGTTGTAGGGTTATTTCTATCGAAACTTTAAGGACCTTGCCCTAAAACGCATCGCTTATCCAAAGGTTGTGCCAAACAATGTGAGGAATGTGTTTATTCGCCAAGTTTCTAAACTTTTCATCTGAAAAGGATGCATGCTCCATGACGTAGCATGCATGAGTGCCACTCGAGGGCCTTGTAGAATGTCTCCGTTGCCAGATATCAGTGGAAACTACATCCGTTATGATGGAAATGCATGATAACATGGAATTTGAAGATAGTTTTTTAGCCCGTCCAATGTCGTTCTTTCCCTGCCACACTACCACAAATTACGGTCTGAACCTGACGTGCTCGGTGTAGAAGGGCCCTCAACGGACCAGATTCACTTGTTGTAGGGTTATTTCCATCGGAACTTTAAGGACATTGCCCTAAAACGCATCGCTTATCCAAAGGTTGTGCCAAACAAGGTGAGGAATGTGTTTATTCGTCAAGTTTCTAAACTTTTCACCTGAAATGGTTGCAAGCTCCATGACGTAGCACGCATGAGTGCCACTCTAGGGCCTTGCAGAATGTCTCCGTTGCCAGATATCAGTGGAAACGACATCCGTTATGATGGAAACGCCTGACAACATGGAATTTGAAGAGGGTTTTTTAGCCGTCCAATGTCGTTCTTTCCCTGCCACACTACAACGAATTACATCCTAAACTTGACGTACTCGGTGTAGAAGGGCCCTCAACAGATCAGATTCACTTGTTGTAGGGTTATTTCCATCGGAACTTTAAGGACATTGCCCTAAAACGCATCGCTTATCCAAAGGTTGTGCCAAACAAGGTGAGGAGTGTGTTTTTTCGCCAAGCTTCTAAACTTTTCACCTGAAATGGTTGTATGCTCCATGACTTAGCACGCATGAGTGATACTCTAGGGCCTTGTAGAATGTCTCCGTTGCCAGATATCAGTCGAAACAACATCCGTTATGATGGAAACGCATGACAACATGAAATTTGAATAGAGTTTTTTAGCCCGTCCAACGTCGTTCTTTCCATGCCACACTACCACAAATTACTTTCTAAACCTGACGTGCTCAGTGTAGAAGGGCACTCAACGGACTAGATTCACTTGTTGTCGGGTTATTTCCATCGGAACTTTAAGGACATTGCCCTAAAACGCATCGCTTATCCAAAGGTTGTGCCAAACAAGGTGAGGAGTGTGTTTTTTCGCCAAGCTTCTAAACTTTTCACCTGAAATGGTTGTATGCTCCATGACTTAGCACGCATGAGTGATACTCTAGGGCCTTGTAGAATGTCTCCGTTGCCAGATATCAGTCGAAACAACATCCGTTATGATGGAAACGCATGACAACATGAAATTTGAAGAGAGTTTTTTAGCCCGTCCAACGTCGTTCTTTCCATGCCACACTACCACAAATTACTTTCTAACCTGACGTGCTCAGTGTAGAAGGGCACTCAACGGACTAGATTCACTTGTTGTCGGGTTATTTCCATCGAAACTTTAAGGACATTGCCCTAAAACGCATCGCTTATCTAAAAGTTGTGCCAAACAAGGTGAGGAATGTGTTTATTCGCCAAGTTTCTAAACTTTTCACCTGAAATGGTTGCATGCTCCATGACGTAGCACGCATGAGTGCCACTCCAGGGCCTTGCAGAATGACTCCGTTGCCAGATATCAGTCGAAACGAGATCCGCATTGATGGAAACGCCTGACAACATGGAATTTGAAGAGGGTTTTTTAGCACGTCCAATGTCGTTCTTTCCCTGCCACACTACCACAAATTACATCCTAAACCTGACGTGCTCGGTGTAGAAGGGCCCTCAACGGACTAGATTCACTTGTTGTAGGGTTATTTCCATCTAAACTTTAAGGACATTGCCCTAAAACGCGTCGCTTATCCAAAAGTTGTGCCAAACAACGTGAGGAATGTGTTTATTCGCCAAGTTTCTAAACTCTTCACCTGAAAAGGTTGCATGCTCCATGACGTAGCACGCATGAGTGCCACTCCAGGGCCTTGAAGAATGTCTCCGTTGCCAGATATCAGTCAAAACGACATCCGTTATGATGGAAATGCATGACAACATGGAATTTGAAGAGAATTTTTAGCTCTTCCAATGTTATTCTTTCCCTGCGACGCTACCACAAATTAGTTCCAGAACCTGACGTGCTCTGTGTAGAAGGGCCCTCAATGGACCAGATTCACTTATTGTAGGGATATTTCCATCGAAACTTTAAGGACATTGCCCTAAAACGCATCGCTTATCCAAAAGTTGTGCCAAGCAAGGTGAGGAATGTGTTTATTCGCCAAGTTTCTAAACTTTCCACTTGAAAAGGTTGCACGCTCCATGACGTAGCACGCATGAGTGGCACTCGAGGGCCTTGTAGAATATCTCGGTTGCCAGATATCAGTGGAAACTACATCTGTTATGATGGAAATGCATGACAACATGGTATTTGAAGCGAGTTTTTTAGCCCGTCCAATGTCGTTCTTTCCCTGCCACACTACCACAAATTACTTCCTAAACCTGAGGTGCTCAGTGTAGAAGGGCACTCAACGGACCAGATTCACTTGTTGTAGGGTTATTTCCATCGAAACTTTAAGGACATTGCCCTAAAACGCATCGGTTATCTAAAAGTTGTGCCAAACAAGGTGAGGAATGTGTTTATTCGCCAAGTTTCTATACTTTTCACCTGAAATGGTTGCATGCTCCATGACGTAGCACGCATGAGTGCCACTCCAGGGCCTTGCAGAATGTCTCCGTTGCCAGATATCAGTGGAAACGACATCCGTTATGATGGAAACGCCTGACAACATGGAATTTGAAGAGTGTTTTTTAGCCCGTCCAATGTCGTTCTTTCCCTGCCACACTACCACGAATTACATCCTAAACCTGACGTGCTCGGTGTAGAAGGGCCCTCAACAGACCAGATTCACTTGTTGTAGGGTTATTTCCATCGGAACTTTAAGGACATTGCCCTAAAACGCATCGCTTATCCAAAGGTTGTGCCAAACATGGTGAGAAATGTGTTTATTCGCCAAGCTTCTAAACTTTTCACCTGAAATGGTTGCATGCTCCATGACTTAGCACGCATGAGTGATACTCCAGGGCCTTGTAGAATGTCTCCGTTGCCAGATATCAGTCGAAACAACATCCATTATGATGGAAACGCATGATAACATGAAATTTGAAGAGAGTTTTTTAGCCCGTCCAACGTCGTTCTTTCCATGCCACACTACCACAAATTACTTTCTAACCTGACGTGCTCAGTGTAGAAGGGCACTCAACGGACTAGATTCACTTGTTGTCGGGTTATTTCCATCGAAACTTTAAGGACATTGCCCTAAAACGCATCGCTTATCTAAAAGTTGTGCCAAACAAGGTGAGGAATGTGTTTATTCGCCAAGTTTCTAAACTTTTCACCTGAAAAGGATGCATGCTCCATGACGTAGCACGCATGAGTGCCACTCTAGGGCCTTGTAGAATGTCTCCGTTGCCAGATATCAGTTGAAACAGCATCCGTTATGATGGAAAGGCATGACAACATGGAATTTGAAGAGAGTTTGTAGCCCGTCCAATGTCGTTCTTTCCCTGCCACACTACCACAAATTACTTCCTGAACCTGACGTGCTCGGTGTAGATGGGCCCTCAACGGACCAGATTCACTTGTTGTAGGGTTATTTCCATCTAAGCTTTAAGGACATTGACCTAAAACGCATCGCTTATCTAAAAGTTGTGCCTAACAAGGTGAGAAATGTGTTTATTCGCCAAGTTTCCAAACTTTTCACCTGAAAAGGTTGCGTGCTCCATGACGTAGCACGCATGAGTGCCACTCCAGGGCCTTGCAGAATGTCTCCGTTGCCAGATATCAGTCGAAACGACATCCGTTATGATGGAAATGCATGACAACATGGAATTTGAAGAGAGTTTGTAGCCCGTCCAATGTCGTTCTTTCCCTGCCACACTACCACAAATTACTTCCTAAACCTGACGTGCTCAGTGTAGAAGGTCCCTCAACAGACCAGATTCACTTGTTGTAGGGTTATTTCCATCGAAACTTTAAGGACATTGCCCTAAATCGCATCGCTTATCCAAAAGTTGTGCCAAACAAGGTGAGGAATGTGTTTATTCGCCAAGTTTCTAAACTTTGCACCTGAAAAGGTTGCATGCTCCATGACGTAGCACGCATGAGTGCCACTCAAGGGCCTTGTAGAATATCTCCGTTCCCAGATATCAGTGGAAACTACATCCGTTATGATGGAAATGCATGACAACATGGAATTTGAAGAGAGTTCTTTAGCCCGTCCAATGTCGTTCTTTCCCTGCCACACTACCACAAATTAATTGCTGAACCTGACATGCTCAGTGTAGAAGGGCCCTCAACGGACCAGATTTACTTGTTGTAGGGTTATTTCCATTGAAACTTTAAGGACATTGCCCTAAAACTCATCGCTTATCTAAAGGTTGTGCCAAACAAGGTGAGGAATGTGTTTATTCGCCAACTTTCTAAACATTTCACCTGAAAAGGTTGCATGCTCCATGACGTAGCACGCATGAGTGCCACTCCAGGGCCTTGTAGAATGTCTCCGTTGCCAGATATCAGTCGAAACGACATCCATTATGATGGAAATGCATGACAACATGGAATTTGAAGATAATTTTTTAGCTCTTGCAATGTTATTCTTTCCCTACGACGCTACAATAAATTAGTTCCAGAATCTGATGTGCTCTGTGTAGAAGGGCCTTCAACGGACCAGATTCACTTATTGTAGGGTTATTTCCATCGAACCTTTAAGGACATTGCCCTAAAACACATCGCTTATCCAAAAGTTGTGCCAAACAAGGTGAGGAATGTGTTTATTCGCCAAGTTTCTAAACTTTTCACCTGAAAAGGTTGCATGCTCCATCTCGTAGTACGCATGAGTGCCACTCAAGGGCCTTGTAGAACATCTCCGTTGCCAGATATCAGTGGAAACTGCATGCGTTATGATGGAAATGCATGACAACATGGAATTTGAAGAGAGTTTTTTAGCCCGTCCAATGTCGTTCTTTCCCTACCACACTACCACAAATTACTTGCTGAACTTGACGTGCTCGGTGTAGAAGCGCCCTCAACGGACCAGATTTACTTGTTGTACGGTTATTTCCATCGAAACTTTAAGGACATTGCCCTAAAAGGCATCGCTTATCCGAAGGTTGTGCCTAACAAGGTGAGGAATGTGTTTATTCGCCAAGTTTCTAAACTTTTGACCTGAAATGATTGCGTGCTCCATGACGTAGCACGCATGAGTGCCACTCCAGGGCCTTGTAGAACATCTCCGTTGCCAGATATCAGTGGAAACTGCATGCGTTATGATGGAAATGCATGACAACATGGAATTTGAAGAGAGTTTGTAGCCCGTCCAATGTCGTTCTTTCCCTGCCACACTACCACAAATTACTTCCTGAACCTGACGTGCTCGGTGTAGATGGGCCCTCAACGTACCAGATTCACTTGTTGTAGGGTTATTTCCATCGAAGCTTTAAGGACATTGACCTAAAACGCATCGCTTATCTAAAAGTTGTGCCTAACAAGGTGAAAAATGTGTTTATTCGCCAAGTTTCCAAACTTTTCACCTGAAAAGGTTGCGTGCTCCATGACGTAGCACGCATGAGTGCCACTCCAGGGCCTTGCAGAATGTCTCCGTTGCCAGATATCAGTCGAAACGACATCCGTTATGATGGAAATGCATGACAACATGGAATTTGAAGAGAGTTTGTAGCCCGTCCAATGTCGTTCTTTCCCTGCCACACTACCACAAATTACTTCCTAAACCTGACGTGCTCGGTGTAGAAGGTCCCTCAACAGACCAAATTCACTTGTTGTAGGGTTATTTCCATCGAAACTTTAAGGACATTGCCCTAAAACGCATCGCTTATCCAAAAGTTGTGCCAAACAAGGTGAGGAATGTGTTTATTCGCCAAGTTTCTAAACTTTGCACCTGAAAAGGTTGCATGCTCCATGACGTAGCACGCATGAGTGCCACTCAAGGGCCTTGTAGAATATCTCCGTTGCCAGATATCAGTGGAAACTACATTCGTTATGATGGAAATGCATGACAACATGGAATTTGAAGAGAGTTCTTTAGCCCGTCCAATGTCGTTCTTTCCCTGCCACACTACCACAAATTAATTGCTGAACCTGACGTGCTCAGTGTAGAAGGGCCCTCAACGGACCAGATTTACTTGTTGTAGGGTTATTTCCATTGAAACTTTAAGGACATTGCCCTAAAACTCATCGCTTATCTAAAGGTTGTGCCAAACAAGGTGAGGAATGTGTTTATTCGCCAAGTTTCTAAACATTTCACCTGAAAAGGTTGCATGCTCCATGACGTAGCACGCATGAGTGCCACTCCAGGGCCTTGTAGAATGTCTCCGTTGCCAGATATCAGTCGAAACGACATCCGTTATGATGGAAATGCATGACAACATGGAATTTGAAGATAATTTTTTAGCTCTTGCAATGTTATTCTTTCCCTACGACGCTACAATAAATTAGTTCCAGAATCTGATGTGTTCTGTGTAGAAGGGCCTTCAACGGACCAGATTCACTTATTGTAGGGTTATTTCCATCGAACCTTTAAGGACATTGCCCTAAAACACATCGCTTATCCAAAAGTTGTGCCAAACAAGGTGAGGAATGTGTTTATTCGCCAAGTTTCTAAACTTTTCACCTGAAAAGGTTGGATGCTCCATGACGTAGCACGCATGAGTGCCACTCAAGGGCCTTGTAGAATATCTCCGTTGCAGATATCAGTGGAAACGACATCCGTTATGATGGAAATGCATGACAACATGGAATTTGAAGAGAGTTATTTAGCCCGTCCAATGTCGTTCTTTCCCTGCCACACTACCACAAATTACTTGATGAACTTGACGTGCTCGGTGTAGAAGGGCCCTCAACGGACCAGATTTACTTGTTGTAGGGTTATTTCCATCGAAACTTTAAGGACATTGGCCTAAAACGCATCGCTTATCCAAAGGGTGTGGCAAACAAGGCGAGGAATGTGTTTATTCGCCAAGTTTCTAAACTTTTCACCTGAAATGGTTGCGTGCTCCATGACGTAGCTCGCATGAGTGCAACTCCAGGGCCTTGCAGAATGTCTCCGTTGCCAGATATAAGTCGAAACGACATCCGTTATGATGGAAATGCATGATAACATGGAATTCGAAGAGAGTTTGTAGCCCGTCCAATGTCGTTCTTTCCCTGCCACACTACCACAAATTACTTCCTAAACCTAACATGCTCGGTGTAGAAGGGCCCTCAACAGACCAGATTCACTTGTTGTAGGGTTATTTCCATCGAAACTTTAAGGACATTGCCCTAAAACGCATCGCTTATCCAAAAGTTGTGCCAAACAAGGTGAGGAATATGTTTATTCGCCAAGTTTCTAAACTTTTCACCTGAAAAGGTTGCATGCTCCATGACGTAGCACGCATGAGTGCAACTCAAGGACCTTGTAGAATATCTCCGTTGCTGGATATCAGTGGAAACTACATGCGTTATGATGGAAATGCATGACTACATGGAATTTGAAGAGAGTTTTTTAGACCGTCCAATGTCGTTCTTTCCCTACCACACTACCACAAATTACTTGCTGAACCTGACGTGGTCGGTGTAGAAGGGCCCTCAACGGACCAGATTTACTTGTTGTAGGGTTATTTCCATCGAAACTTTAAGGACATTGCCCTAAAACGCATCGCTTATCCAAAGTTTGTGCCTAACAAGGTGAGGAATGTGTTTATTCGCCAAGTTTCTAAACCTTTCACCTGAAAAGGTTGGATGCTCCATGACGTAGCACGCATGAGTGCCACTCAAGGGCCTTGTAGAATATCTCCGTTGCTAGATATCAGTGGAAACGACATCCGTTATGATGGAAATGCATGACAACATGGAATTTGAAGAGAGTTATTTAGCCCGTCCAATGTCGTTCTTTCCCTGCCACACTACCACAAATTACTTGCTGAACTTGACGTGCTCGGTGTAGAAGGGCCCTCAACGGACCAGATTTACTTGTTGTAGGGTTATTTCCATCGAAACTTTAAGGACATTGCCCTAAAACGCATCGCTTATCCAAAGGTTGTGCCTAACAAGGTGAGGAATGTGTTTATTCGCCAAGTTTCTAAACTTTTCACATGAAATGGTTGCGTGCTCCATGACGTAGCTCGCATGAGTGCCACTCCAGGGCCTTGCAGAATGTCTCCGTTGCCAGATATAAGTCGAAACGACATCCGTTATGATGGAAATGCATGACAACATGGAATTCGAAGAGAGTTTGTAGCCCGTCCAATGTCGTTATTTCCCTGCCACACTACCACAAATTACTTCCTAAACCTAACGTGCTCGGTGTAGAAGGGCCCTCAACAGACCAGATTCACTTGTTGTAGGGTTATTTCCATCGAAACTTTAAGGACATTGCCCTAAAACGCATCGCATATCCAAAAGTTGTGCCAAACAAGGTGAGGAATGTGTTTATTCGCCAAGTTTCTAAACTTTTCACCTGAAAAGGTTGCATGCTCCATGACGTAGCACGCATGAGTGCCACTCCAGGGCCTTGTAGAATGTCTCCGTTGCCAGATATCAGTGGAAACGACATCCGTTATGATGGAAATGCATGACAACATGGAATTTGAAGAGAGTTATTTAGCCCGTCCAATGTCGTTCTTTCCCTGCCACACTACCACAAATTACTTGCTGAACTTGACGTGCTCGGTGTAGAAGGGCCCTCAACGGACAAGATTTACTTGTTGTAGGGTTATTTCCATCGAAACTTTAAGGACATTGCCCTAAAACGCATCGCTTATCCAAAGGTTCTGCCTAACAAGGTGAGGAATGTGTTTATTCGCCAAGTTTCTAAACTTTTCACCTGAAATGGTTGCGTGCTCCATGACGTAGCACGCATGAGTGCCACTCCAGGGCCTTGCAGAATGTCTCCGTTGCCAGATATAAGTCGAAACGACATCGTTATGATGGAAATGCATGACAACATGGAATTCGAAGAGAGTTTGTAGCCCGTCCAATGTCGTTCTTTCCCCGTCACACTACCACAAATTACTTCCTAAACCTAACGTGCTCGGTGTAGAAGGGCCCTCAACAGACCAGATTCACTTGTTGTAGGGTTATTTCCATCAAAACTTTAAGGACATTGCCCTAAAACGCATCGCTTATCCAAAAGTTGTGCCAAACAAGGTGAGGAATGTGTTTATTCGCCAAGTTTCTAAACTTTTCACCTGAAAAGGTTGCATGCTCCATGACGTAGCACGCATGAGTGCAACTCAAGGGCCTTGTAGAATATCTCCGTTGCTGGATATCAGTGGAAACTACATGCGTTATGATGGAAATGCATGACTACATGGAATTTGAAGAGAGTTTTTTAGACCGTCCAATGTCGTTCTTTCCCTACCACACTACCACAAATTACTTGCTGAACCTGACGTGGTCGGTGTAGAAGGGCCCTCAACGGACCAGATTTACTTGTTGTAGGGTTATTTCCATCGAAACTTTAAGGACATTGCCCTAAAACGCATCGCTTATCCAAAGGTTGTGCCTAACAAGGTGAGGAATGTGTTTATTCGCCAAGTTTCTAAACTTTTCACCTTAAAAGGTTGCATGCTCCATGACGTAGCATGCATCAGTGCCACTCCAGGGCCTTGTAGATTGTCTCCGTTGCCAGATATCAGTCGAAACGACATCCGTTATGATGGAAATGCATGACAACATGGAATTTGAAGAGAGTTTTTTAGCCCGTCCAATGTCGTTCTTTCCCTGCCACACTACCACAAATTACTTCCTAAACCTGACGTGCTCAGTGTAGAAGGGCCCTCAACGGACCAGATTCACTTGTTGTAGGGTTATTTGCATCGAACTTTAAGGACATTGCCCTAAAACGCATCGCTTTTCTAAAGGTTGTGCCAAACAAGGTGAGGAATGTGTTTATTCGCCAAGTTTCTAAACATTTCACCTGAAAAGGTTGCATGCTCCATGACGTAGCACGCATGAGTGCCACTCCAGGGCCTTGTAGAATGTCTCCGTTGCCAGATATCAGTCGAAACGACATCCATTATGATGGAAATGCATGACAACATGGAATTTGAAGATAATTTTTTAGCTCTTCCAATGTTATACTTTCCCTACGACGCTACCATAAATTAGTTCCAGAACCTGACGTGCTCTGTGTAGAAGGGCCTTCAACGGACCAGATTCACTTATTGTAGGGTTATTTCCATCGAAACTTTAAGGACATTGCCTTAAAACACATCGCTTATCCAAAAGTTGTGCCAAACAAGGTGAGGAATGTGTTTATTCGCCAAGTTTCTAAACTTTTCACCTCAAAAGGTTGCATGCTCCATGACGTAGCACGCATCAGTGCCACTCCAGGGCCTTGTAGAATATCTCCGTTGCCAGATATCAGTAGAAACTACATCCGTTATGATGGAAATGCATGACAACATGGAATTTGATGAGAGTTCTTTAGCCCGTCCAATGTCGTTCTTTCCCTGCCACACTACCACAAATTAATTGCTGAACCTGACGTGCTCGGTGTAGAACGGCCCTCAACGGACCAGATTTACTTGTTGTAGGGTTATTTCCATTGAAACTTTAAGGACATTGCCCTAAAACTCATCGCTTTTCTAAAGGTTGTGCCAAACAAGGTGAGGAATGTGTTTATTCGCCAAGTTTCTAAACATTTCACCTGAAAAGGTTGCATGCTCCATGACGTAGCACGCATGAGTGCCACTCCAGGGCCTTGTAGAATGTCTCCGTTGCCAGATATCAGTCGAAACGACATCCGTTATGTTGGAAATGCATGACAACATGGAATTTGAAGATAATTTTTTAGCTCTTGCAATGTTATTCTTTCCCTACGACGCTACCATAAATTAGTTCCAGAACCCGACGTGCTCTGTGTAGAAGGGCCTTCAACGGACCAGATTCACTTATTGTAGGGTTATTTCCATCGAAACTTTAAGGACATTGCCCTAGAACGCATCGCTTATCTAAAGGTTGTGCCAAACAAGGTGAGGAATGTGTTTATTCGCCAAGTTTCTAAACTTTTCACCTGAAAAGGTTGCATGCTCCATGACGTAGCACGCATGAGTGCCACTCAAGGGCCTTGTAGAATATCTCCGCTGCCAGATATCAGTGGAAACTACATCCGTTATGATGGAAATGCATGACAACATGGAATTTGAAGAGAGTTTTTTAGCCCGTCCAATGTCGTTCTTTCCCTGCCACACTACCACAAATTACTTGCTGAACCTGACGTGCTCAGTGCAGATGGGCCCTCAACGGACCAGATTTACTTGTTGTAGGGTTATTTGCATCGAAACTTTAAGGACATTGCCCTAAAACGCATCGCTTATCCAAAGGTTGTACCTAACAAGGTGAGGAATGTGTTTATTCGCCAAGTTTCTAAACTTTTCACCTGAAATGGTTGCGTGCTCCATGACGTAGCACGCATGAGTGCCACTCCAGGGCCTTGTAGAATGTCTCCGTTGCCAGATATTAGTCGAAACGATATCCGTTATGATGGAAATGCATGACAACATGGAATTTGAAGAGAGTTTGTAGCCCGTCCAATGTCGATCTTTCCCTGCCACACTACCACAAATTACTTCCTAAACCTGACGTGCTCGGTGTAGAAGGTCCCTCAACTGACCAGATTCACTTGTTGTAGGGTTATTTCCATCGAAACTTTATGGACATTGCCCTAAAATGCATCGCTTATCCAAAGGTTGTGCCTAACAAGGTGAGGAATGTGTTTATTCGCCAAGTTTCTAAACTTTTCACCTGAAATGGTTGCGTTCTTGTCACACCCCGATTTTCGATCGGGATTAAAAATTTCCTAATAATACATTTTCCAGAAATTAAATAAAAATCAAAAGCAATTTAAACAAGTGAAATTAGCAAGGAAATCAAAAATTTCCTTTAAAAAAATCATGGCCGGAAATATTTTTGTAATATTCTCTGTGCCCTAAAGTACTCTCCAAAATTTTTCGTGAATTTTTGGAGCTAAAGAAATAATTTTAAAGTCTCAAAGTTCATTTAACTGATTAAATTAATAGAAAAACAATTTAAAAACCTTCTTTTTCGTTTTGGGCCGTTTCCGACCCAAAACCGTCCTCTTTCTCTCCCGCGGTCCCCCGCGACCCCCTCCCCTCTCCTTCGGCCCAAGGCGGCCCAAGGCCGCGCCCCCGCCGCCTCCGCGTCCCTCCTCCTCTCAAGCCGGCCCGAGCCCGTGGCCCAAGGCCGCCCGAGAGCCGCCGCTGCCTCCCTCCGCCCCGGGCCACCGACAGGTGGGGCCGCCGCGCCCGCCCGTCGTCGCCGCCGCCCGCCCGGCTGCCGCGCCCGCTCCGCCGATTTCTCCGGCGAGAAATCCGCCCGCACCGGCCAAACCCTAGCCGGGCCCCCCTTAAATTTTCCCCGCCCGATCGCCGCCGCTCCTCGTTTTCCCCTTCGCCGCCGCCCCCAAACCCTAACCCTAGCGCCGCTTCGCCGCCGCCGTTTTCCGCCGCCGTCTTCGCCGCCGGTAAGCGCCGCCGCCTTTTCCTTCTCCCCTTTCCCGGCCGCGCTGACCGCTGCCGTGCGCGCCTCCCGCGCCGCCGTCGCCCGTGCGCTCCCGCACTGCCCCGCTGCCGCTCGTGTGCCGCCTCCCGCGCGCAGCCGCCTCCCGCGCCGAAACCCTAGCGCCGCCGCGCGCCATGGCCGGCTCGGCCGAGCCCGAGCCCGGCCGCTCAGCCGCCCGCGCGCCTCAGCCGTCGGATTGGCCACTCGGGCCGATCCCCGCCGCCCGCTCCCGTCCCGCGTGGCCGCCACGTGGACGCCGCGTGGCTGCCGCGTCGGCGCCATGTGTGCGCCACGTGGAGCGCAGCCGCCGCCGCCGCCGCGGCTGACTTCAGCCCTAGCCGCTGACGTCAGCAGTGATGTCAGCCCTAGCCACCCGCCTCGGCCTAGAGGCCGGCTTTTTCCTTCCGGGCCGGCCCACCGCTTCCCTCCGCCCAGTGGCTGTTGGGCCGATTGGCCCATCTCCCCGCAAAAGTCTATTTCGCGTCCCCCTCCCTTTTTCTCAGGCCGGCCCATCACCCCGCTCGGCCCGATTGGCCCGCCTTCTCACGGAAAGTCCAATCTTGGTCCCTCGTCTCTTTGGGCCGTCAGCCCGTTAATCCTCTCTCGCAAAAGTCCACCTCACGTCCCTCCCAGCCCTTTCTCCTCTTTGGGCCGCCGGCCTATTATCCCTTCTCCACACAAAAGTCTACTTTTCGTCCCTCGGCCCTTTTAACTTTTTCCCGAGAAAATCCAGCTTATCTCCTCAAGTCCAGTTTACCTCCCTCTCAGCCTAATTTTCCCCTTTTCCCTGCAAAGTCCATTCCACCTCCTTTTCCTCTCCTGTTCGCCGACACTTGTGTCGCCAACACGTGGGCCCCTTTGTTTACTCCAATCCACACCCAGACCACGTGGCCGCCGGCGGCTTCGCCACGTTGGCGTCCACGTCGGCGCTACCTTCTCCCTTTCGTCCGCCGTGGCCGCCACGTCGGTGCCACGTGGTGCTTTTCCACCGTGGACTGTCCGCCCTTGACCTGTTGACACTTGGGACCCGCCGTTCCAGCGCCGATTCCCTTTGATGATGTCAGCGTAGTCCTTTCCTTTGTAAAATTAATTAATAATTGCGCAATAAATCGATTTAATTTTCAGAAATTCTTTTAAATGGCTCAAAACTTCTAAAATTCATATCTAATTCATACGAACTCCAAATTGAGCCATTCAACTTGCAAAATTCATCTAAAATTGAGCTCTACATGTTTGTTTACTTTTTATGTACTGTTTACTTGGTTTTTATTAGAGTTATTCCTCGTTTTGCGTGCCAGCGTGTAGATTCCGTCGTTTCGGGAGTTCGCGCTCGCAAGGAAAAGAGTCCGGAAGATTGTTTGAAGAAGAAAGGCAAGTCACACATTCCCCTTGAGCATGTTGTACCTATTTTACAAAATGTTTTACGTTTACAAATAAAGTGCATGTTTTGCTAATTACATGGGAAAAGGGTTTACCTATCCGTCTGCTTGTGCCATGTTTACTTGTTAACCGTCCTTTGTTAACCTTGGGTGATAATTTGACTAGCGTGAGTCACTTATGTTGACTTTGCTAGAATTATATATGCTTAGCCATGCTTAATTACCACTAGCTCATTTAATGGGATAATTACACTGTTTACAATTAGCTTCTAACGAGCGGTTCGCTCAGGACACCAGACCATGTTTTATTGGTCGTAATTATCCAACTAAAATATGACTTAATGGTGGGCTGTGGGTGCATGGTTTTGCTGGTCGCACCCATGGCAGTTAAGGACCGGTTCATGGGAAACCCTGGAAGAATAACAGTGCTTACCACAAGCAAGAATGGGCAACTGCTGGACTCGTAGCATAGCTCTTTCCTAGCCGACGTTCCCCGGAAAGGGTGGGCGTGATGGAGTTGAGTCGGCTGGGGATATACCGGTTGCTTGGCTACCGGATTCACCAAGGCACGAGGGGGGGCTGCCCACTGCCTTTTTAGGGGTGGGGGCGAAACCTGCGGTGTGGTGCGCTTGGTTAGGAGGAGTTAAGCGAAAGGTCTTGTCACGATTTCCCCCTTTGCAGTATCGTGGTGATACTTCGGGGCATGGTAACATGTGTGGAATCGTGTCTTGTGGGTACAGTTGCGCACCTCTGATCAGAGTAAAACTATTCGAATAGCCGTTCCCGCGGTTATGGGCGATCAACCAGATTCACCGTGATTAGTCCCACATGCTTAAGTAATTTGACTTAATGAACTGGTGTAGTTCAGGTGGAATGGTTGGGCCTGTTCAACGTGGTTGTAGCATTGTTCAGTGGAGATTTAATATTGTCTTAATTAAACAACTGTTTTACTGTTTTAAAATATAAAGGTTTTCAACCGCTTTTCTGCAAATAGCCACAAGCCTCCCTTTGACTTCCCTGTGCATGTTTGCATCATTGGTGTGGCTTGTTGAGTACGGTGGTTGTACTCAATCTTGCTATTTTTCCCCTTTTTCAGAAGTTTAGTACTTCTGAGTTGAAGATGAAGTTAGAGGACCAAGGCTCAGACCCCAGTTGAGTTTGCCTGTGGAGTGGAGCTGAAGCCCCGCTAGGATCGTCTCTTTCCGCTGCTGTTTTTTTTTGGTGTGAGGACTAAGTGCCTCTGTTGTAAGTATTTATCGCTTTATTTACGTTTGGATCTGTTTATTGATTTGTCGTGTTGTGTACCCTGGTTGATGCCTGGACAGGGACTTAATACACAAAATGATCTGGAAATTTGGGAAAATTTCCGGGTGTGACAGTGCTCCATGACGTAGCACGCATGAGTGCCACTCCAGGGCCTTGTAGAATGTCTCCGTTGCCAGATATCAGTCGAAACGACATCCGTTATGATGGAAATGCATGACAACATGGAATTTGAAGAGAGTTTGTAGCCCGTCCAATGTCGTCCTTTTCCTGCCACACTACCACAAATTACTTCCTAAACCTGACGTGCTCGGTGTAGAAGGTCCCTCAACAGACCAGGTGCACTTGTTGTAGGGTTATTTCCATCGAAACTTTAAGGACATTGCCCTAAAACGCATCGCTTATCCAAAACTTGTGCCAAGCAAGGTGAGGAATGTGTTTATTCGCCAAGTTTCTAAACTTTTCACCTGAAAAGGTTGCATGCTCCATTACGTAGCACACATGAGTGCTACTCAAGGGCCTTGTAGAATACCTCCGTTGCCAGATATCAGTGGAAACTTCATGCGTTACGATGGAAATGCATGACAACATGGAATTTGAAGAGAGTTTTTTAGCCCATCCAATGTCGTTCTTTCCCTGCCAAACTACCACAAATTACTTGCTGAACCTGACGTGCTTGGTGTAGAAGGGCCCTCAACGGACCAGATTTACTTGTTGTAGGGTTATTTCCATCGAAACTTTAAGAACATTGCCCTAAAACGCATCGCTTATCCAAAGGTTGTGCCTAACAAGGTGAGGAATGTGTTTATTCGCCAAGTTTCTAAACTTTTCACCCGAAATGGTTGCGTGCTCCATGACGTAGCACGCATGAGTGCCACTCCAGGGCCATGCAGAATGTCTGCGTTGCCAGATATCAGTTGAAATGACATCCGTTATGACGGAAATGCATGACAACATGGAATTTGAAGAGAGTTTGTAGCCCGTCCAATGTCGTTCTTTCCCTGCCACACTACCACAAATTACTTCCTAAACCTGACGTGCTCGGTGTAGAAGGTCCCTCAATAGACCAGATTCACTTGTTGTAGGCTTATTTCCATCGAAACTTTAAGGACATTGCCCTAAAACGCATCGCTTATCCAAAAGTTGTGCCAAACAAGGTGAGGAATGTGTTTATTCGCCAAGTTTCTCAACTTTTCACCTGAAAAGGTTGCATGCTCCATTACGTAGCACGCATGAGTGCCACTCAAGGGCCTTGTAGAATATCTCCGTTGCCAGATATCAGTGGAAACTACAAGCGTTATGATGGAAATCCATGACAACATGGAATTTGAAGAGAGTTTTTTAGCCCGTCCAATGTCGTTCTTTCCCTACCACACTACCACAAATTACTTGCTGAACCTGACGTGCTCGGTGTAGAAGGGCCCTCAACGGACCAGATTTACTTGTTGTAGGGTTATTTCCATCGAAACTTTAAGGACATTGCCCTAAAACGCATCGTTTATCTAAAGGTTGTGCAAAACAAGGTGACAAATGTGTTTATTCGCCAAGTTTCTAAACTTTTCACCTGAAAAGGTTGCATGCTCCATGACGTAGCATGCATGAGTGCCACTCCAGGGCCTTGTAGATTGTCTCCGTTGCCAGATATCAGTCGAAACGACATCCGTTATGATGGAAATGCATGACAACATGGAATTTGAAGAGAATTTTTTAGCTCTTCCAATGTTATTCTTTCCCTGCGACGCTACCACAAATTAATTCCAGAACATGACGTGCTCTGTGTAGAAGGGCCCTCAATGGACCAGATTCACTTATTGTATGGTTATTTCCATCGAAACTTTAAGGACATTGCCCTAAAACGCATTGCTTATCCAAAAGTTGTGCCAAACATGGTGAGGAATGTGTTTATTCGCCAAGTTTCTAAACTTTTCACCTGAAAAGGTTGCATGCTCCATGACGTAGCACGCATGAGTGCCACTCAAGAGCCTTGTAGAATATCTCCATTGCCAGATATCAGTGGAAACGACATCCGTTATGATGGAAATGCATGACAACATGGAATTTGAAGAGAGTTTTTTAGCCCATCCAATGTCGTTCTTTCCCTGCCACACTACCACAAATTACTTGCTGAACCTGACGTGCTCGATGTAGAAGGGCCCTCAACGGACCAGATTTACTTGTTGTAGGGTTATTTCTATCGAAACTTTAAGGGCATTGCCCTAAAACGCATCGCTTATCCAAAGGTTGTTCCTAACAAGGTGAGGAATGTGTTTATTCGCCAAGTTTCTAAACTTTTCACCTGAAATGGTTGCGTGCTCCATGATGTAGCACGCGTGAGTGCCACTCCAGGGCCTTGCAGAATGTCTCCATTGCCAGATATCAGTGGAAATGACATCCGTTATGATGGAAATGTATGACAACATGGAATTTGAACAGAATTTTTTAGCTCTTCCAATGTTATTCTTTCCCTACGACGCTACCATAAATTAGTTCCAGAACCTGACGTGCTCTGTGTAGAAGGGCCTTCAACGGACCGGATTCACTTATTGTAGGGTTATTTCCATCGAAACTTTAAGGTCATTGCCCTAAAACGCATCGCTTATGCAAAAGTTGTGCCAAACAAGGTGAGGAATGTGTTTATTCGCCAAGTTTCTAAACTTTTCACCTGAAAAGGTTGCATGCTCCATGACGTAGCACGCATGAGTGCCACTCAAGAGCCTTGTAGAATATCTCCGTTGCCAGATATCAGTGGAAACGACATCCGTTATGATGGAAATACATGACAACTTGGAATTTGAAGACAGTTTTCTAGCCCGTCCAATGTCGTTCTTTCCCTGCCACACTACCACAAATTACTTGCTGAACCTGACGTGCTCGTCGTAGAAGGGCCCTCAACGGACCAGATTTACTTGTTGTAGGATTATTTCCATCGAAACTTTAAGGACATTGCCCTAAAACGCATCGCTTATCCAAAGGTTGTGCCTAACAAGGTGAGGAATGTGTTTATTCGCCAAGTTTCTAAACTTTTCACCTGAAATGGTTGCGTGGTCCATGACGTAGCACGCATGAGTGCCACTCCAGGGCCTTGCAGAACGTCTCCGTTGCCAGATATCAGTCGAAATGACATCCGTTATGATGGAAATGCATGACAACATGGAATTTGAAGAGAATTTTTTAGCTCTTCCAATGTTATTCTTTCCCTGCGACGCTACCATAAATTAGTTCTAGAACCTGACGTGCTCTGTGTAGAAGGGCCTTCAGCGGACCAGATTCTCTTATTGTAGGGTTATTTCCATCGAAACTTTAAGGACATTGCCCTAAAACGCATCGCTTATCCAAAAGTTGTGCCAAACAAGGTGAGGAATGTGTTTATTCGCCTAGTTTCTAAATTTTTCACCTGAAAAGGTAGCACGCTCCATTAGGTAGCACGCATGAGTGCCACTCAAGGGCCTTGTAGAATATCTCCGTTGCCAGATATCAGTGGAAACTACATGCGTTATGATGGAAATGCATGACAACATGGAATTTGAAGAGAGTTTTTTAGCCCGTCCAATGTCGTTCTTTCCCTACCACACTACCACAAATTACTTGCTGAACCTGACGTGCTCGGTGTAGAAGGGCCCTCAACGGACCAGATTTACTTGTTGTAGGGTTATTTCCATCGAAACTTTAAGGACATTGCCCTAAAACGCATCGCTTATCTAAAGGTTGTGCCAAACAAGGTGAGGAATGTGTTTATTCGCCAAGTTTCTAAACTTTTCACTTGAAAAGGTTGCGTGCTCCATGACGTAGCATGCATGAGAGCCACTCCAGGGCCTTGTAGATAGTCTCCGTTGCCAGATATCAGTCGAAACGACATCCGTTATGATGGAAATGCATGACAACATGGAATTTGAAGAGAATTTTTTAGCTCTTCCAATGTTATTCTTTCCCTACGACGCTACCATAAATTAGTTCCAGAACCTGAGGTGCTCTGTGTAGAAGGGCCTTCAACGGACCAGATTCACTTATTGTAGGGTTATTTCCATCGAAACTTTAAGAACATCGCCCCAAAATGCATCGCTTATCCAAAAGTTGTGCCAAACAAGGTGAGGAATGTGTTTATTCGCCAAGTTTCTAAACTTTTCACCTGAAAAGGTTGCATGCTCCATGACATAGCACGCATGAGTGCCACTCAAGAGCCTTGTAGAATATCTCCATTGCCAGATATCAGTGGAATCGACATCCGTTAAGATGGAAATGCATGACAACATGGAATATGAAGAGAGTTTTTTAGCCCGTCCAATGTCGTTTTTTCCCTACCACACTACCACAAATTACTTGCTGAACCTGACGTGCTCGGTGTAGAAGGGCCCTCAACGGACCAGATTTACTTGTTGTAGGGTTTTTTCGGTCGAAACTTTAAGGACATTGCCCTAAAACGCATCGCTTATCAAAAGGTTGTGCCTAACAAGGTGAGGAATGTGTTTATTCGCCAAGTTTCTAAACTTTTCACCGGAAATAGTTGCGTGCTCCATGACGTAGCACGCATGAGTGCCACTCCAGGGCCTTGCAAAATGTCTCCGTTGCCAGATATCAGTCGAAATGACATCCGTTATGATGGAAATGCATGACAACATGGAATTTGAAGAGAGTTTGTAGCCCGTCCAATGTCGTTCTTTCCCTGCCACACTACCACAAATTACTTCCTAAACCTGCCATGCTCGGTGTAGAAGGGCCCTCAACAGACCAGATTCACTTGTTGTAGGGTTATTTCCATCGAAACTTTAAGGACATTGCCCTAAAACGCATCGCTTATCCAAAAGTTGTGCCAAACAAGGTGAGGAATGTGTTTATTCGCCAAGTTTCTAAACTTTTCACCTGAAAAGGTTGCATGCTCCATTACGTAGCACGCATGAGTGCCACTCATGGGCCTTGTAGAATATCTCCGTTGCCAGATATCAGTGGAAACTACATGCGTTATGATGGAAATGCATGACTACATGGAATTTGAAGAGAGTTTTTTAGCCCGTCCAATGTCGTTCTTTCCCTTCCACACTACCACAAATTACTTGCTGAACCTGACGTGCTCGGTGTATAAGGGCCCTCAACGGACCAGATTTACTTGTTGTAGGGTTATTTCCATCGAAGCTTTAAGGACATTGCCCTAAAACGCATCGCTTATCTAAAGGTTGTGCCAAACAAGGTGAGGAATGTGTTTATTCGCCAAGTTTCTAAACTTTTCACCTGAAAAGGTTGCATGCTCCATGACGTAGTGTCACGCCTGGAAATTTTCCCAAATTTCCAGACCATTTTGTGTATTAAGTCCCTGTCCAGGCATCAACTAGGGTACACAAAACGACAAATCAATAAACAGACCCAAACGTAAATAAAGCGATAAATACTTACAACAGAGGCACTTAATCCTCACACCGAAAAGAAAACAGCAGCGGAAAGAGGCGATCCCAGCGGGGCTTCAGCTCCCCTCCACAGGCAAACTCAACTGGGGTCTGAGCCTTGGTCCTCTAACTTCATCTTCAACTCAGAAGTACTAAACTTCTGAAAAGGGGGAAAAATAGCAAGATTGAGTACAACCACCGTACTCAACAAGCCACACCAATGATGCAGACGTGCACAGGGGAGACAAAGGGAGGCTTGTGGCTATTTGCAGAAAAGCAGTTGAAAACCTTTATACTTTAAAAACAGTAAAACAGTTGTTTAATTAAGGCAATATTAATTCTCCACTGAACAACGCTACCCCATGTTGAACAGGCCCAACCAATCCACCTGAACTACACCAGTTCAATGAGACAAATTATTAAGGGTGAGACTAATCATGGTGAATCTGGTCAATCGCCCATAACCGCGAGCACGGCTATTCGAATAGTTTTACTCTGATCAGAGGTGTACATCTGTACCCACAAGACACAATCCACCGTATGTCACCGTGCCATGCCTGACACGTTACCACGCGAGTGATCGTGACAAGATCCTTCACATAACCCTCCCTAACCAATCGTCCCCACCACGGGTTTCACCCCCACCTTTAAGTCCAAGGTAGGCAGCCCCCCCTCGTGCCACGGTGAATCCGGCAGCCGATCAACGGGTATGTCCCCTGCCGACCCAACTCCATCACGCCCACCCTCGTCTGGTACGTCGGCTAGAGACGGGTTATACTACAGATCCAGCAGTTGCCCATTCTTGCTTGTGGTAAGCACTATAAGTCTTCCAGGGTTTCCCATGAACCGGTCCTTAATTGCCATGGGCGCGACAAGCAAAACCATGCACCCACAGCCCACCATTAAGTCATATTTTAGTTAGATAATTACGACCAATAAAACATGATCAGATGTTTCGAGCACACGGCTCAGCTAGAAACCAAAAGTAGAAGTGTAATTATCCCATCAAATGAGCTAGTGGCAACTAAGCATGGCTAAGCATATATAATTCTAGCAAAGTCAACATAAATGACATAAGCTAGTCAAATTATCACCCACAATTAACAAAGGACGGTAAACAAGTAAACATGGCACAAGCGAACGGATAGGTAAACCCTATTCCCATGTAATTAACAAAACATGCACTTTATTTGCAAACGTAAAACATTTCGCAAAATGGGTACAACATGCTCAAGGGGGAATGTGTGACTTGCCTTGCTTCTTCAAACAATCTTCCAAACTCTTTTCCTCGCGAGCGCAAACTTCCGAAACGGCGGAATCTACACGCTGGCACGCAAAACGAGGAAAAACTCTAATAAAAATCAGGTAAACAGTACATAAAAGTAAACAAACATGTAGAGCTCTATTTTAGATGAATTTTGCAAGTTGAATGGCTCAATTTGGAGTTCGTATGAATTAGATATGAATTTTAGAAGTTTTGAGCCATTTAAATGAATTTCTGGAAATTAAATCGATTTATTGCACAATTATTAATTAATTTTACAAAGGAAGGGACTTCGCTGACATCATCAAAGGGAATCGGTGCCGGAACGGCGGGTCCCATGTGTCAACGGGTCAAGGGGCGGACAGTCCACGGTGGACCAAGTCCACGCACGCACGGGTGCGGACGCACCACGTGGCACTGACGTGGGGACCACGGCGGACGAAAGGGAGAAGGTAGCGTCGGCGTGGATGCCAACGTGGCGAAGCCGCGGGCGGCCACGTGGTCTGGGTGTGGACCGGATTAAACAAAGGGGGCCCACGCGTCGGCGACACAAAAGTCGGCGAACCGGAGAGAAAAAGGAGGTGAAAAGGACTTTGCAGGAGAAAGGGGAAAATTAGGCTAAGTGGGAGGTTAACTGGACTTGAGGAGATGAGCTAGATTTTCTCGGGAAAAAGTTAAAAGGGCCGAGGGACGTAAAGTAGACTTTTGTGTGGATAAAAGATAATAGGCCGACGGCCCAATAGAGGAGAAAGGGCTGGGAGGGACGTGAAGTGGACTTTGGGAGAGAGGACTAACGGGCTGACGGCCCAAAAAGACGAGGGACCAAGATTGGACTTTCGTGAGAAGATGCGCCCACGGGCCGAGCGGGGTGATGGGCCGGCCTGAGAAAAGAGCAAGGGGACGCAAAATAGACTTTTGCAGGGAGATGGGCCAAACGGCCCAACAGCCACTGGGCCGGAGGAAGTGGTGGGCCGGCCCGGGGTGGCCTCTACGGCCGGGCAGACGGCTAGGGTTCGGCCGAAACCCTAGCCGACCCGCCCAGGGCACGGCGGCGGCGGCTACGGCCGAGCGACGGCGAAGCGGCGGCGCGGCCACCGGCGGGGACGGCCGGCGAGCGGCGACGGCGGTGTGGCGGCGGCGGCGCACCGGCGCGGCGAGACGGCGCGCGGCAGCACGGCGGCCGGACGCGGCGAGGCGACGCGCGGCAGCGCGGCGGCTAGGGACGCCAGAGGGGAGGAAGAAGAGGGGAAGGGGAGGGCTCACCGAGGACGACCGACGCGAAGGAGGAAGGCGGCGGCAAGGCGCTCGGGCGGCAGCGGCGTGCGCACGGGCGCACGGCCGGCGACGGCGCGAGCGGCTCGGCGGCGGAGCGGCGGCGGCGCACCGGCGGAGGCGACGCGCGGCAGCACGGGAGGCGGCCGGGGCGCGGGTGCGGCAGGCGGCGGCCGGGCGGCGCGCTCGCGGAAAGAGAGGAAAAGGGAGAGAGCGGCCCGGGGCGCGGGTTTTATAGGCGCGGAGGTGGAGGATCGTGGCCGGGGGCGGCCGGAAATCGCGGCGGAGTGGGGTGGTGGCCGGCGGAAATGGCGGCGGGGCGGTTGCTGGCTTGACCGGCCGGAGGAAGGAGGAGGGAGGCAATTCAGACTTCGGCGCGGGCGCGGCTACGGGCCGAGCTGGGCCGGAGGGAGAGAGGAAGGAGGCTTGAGGCCGCATGGGCCGCGGGAGAGAGAGAGGGGTTTTGGGCCGGAAACGGCCCAAAACAAAAGGAGACCTTTTTAATTGTTTTTCAATTAATTTAATTGATTAAATGACCTTTGTGACTTTAAAATTATTTCTTGAGCTCCAAAAATTCACGAAAAATTTTGGAGAGTACTTTAAGGCACAGAGAATATTACAAAAATATTTCCGGCCATGATTTTTAAAGGAAAATTTTAATTTCCTTGCTAATTTCACTTGTTTAAATTGCTTTTGATTTTTATTTAATTTCTGGAAAATGTATTATTAGGTAATTTTTATTCCCGATCGAAAATCGGGGTGTGACATGCTGCTTGTTTGATTGTCTCGATAGGTTGCTAAGTGCAGACCAATCGTTAATGGTTATGAATAGCAACGCTCGTAGGTTAAATTGCTCATGTTTATACTCATCCCACACAGAGACAGGCTTCTTTCTTCCACAGCAGTTGCAGATCTTCAACCAATGGTCTTAGGTACACATCAATGGTCGTTACCAGGTTGTTTGGGGGCCTTCAATAATAATCGGCATCATGATGTACTTTCGCTTCATGCAGAAACCAAGGGAAAAGGTTGTAGATACATAGGATCACAGGCCAAGTGCTATGACCACTACTTAATCTCTCCCAAATGGATTTCATGTCATCCATACTTAAACCAAACTTATGTTCCTTGCATTATTTTCGAAGTCTTCAAATATTTTGTCGATGTTTCGCTACTGCGACCCATCGGTGGGGTGTCTCAACATCCCATCTTTTTTACATTTTCTGTAGGGTTATTTCCATCGAAACTTTAAGGACATTGCCCTAAAACGCATCGCTTATCCAAAAGTTGTGCCAAACAAGGTGAGGAATGTGTTTATTCGCCAAGTTTCTAAACTTTTCACCCGAAAAAGTTGCATGCTCCATACGTAGCACGCATGAGTGCCACTCAAGGGCCTTGTAGAATATCTCCGTTGCCAGATATCAGTGGAAACTACATGCGTTATGATGGAAATGCATGACAACATGGAATTTGAAGAGAGTTTTTTAGCCCGTCCAATGTCGTTCTTCCCATACCACACTACCACAAATTACTTGCTGAACCTGACGTGCTCGGTGTAGAAGGGCCCTCAACGGACCAGATTTACTTGTTGTAAGGTTATTTCCATTGAATGTTTGAGGACATTGCCCTAAAACGCATCGCTTATCTAAAGGTTGGGCTAAACAAGGTGAGGAATGTGTTTATTCTCCAAGTTTCTAAACTTTTCACCTGAAAAGGTTGCATGCTCCATGACGTAGCACGCATGAGTGCCACTCCAGGGCCTTGTAGATAGTTTCCGTTGCCAGATATCAGTCGAAACGACATCCGTTATGATGGAAATGCATGACAACATGGAATTTGAAGAGAGTTTTTTAGCTCTTCCAATGTTATTCTTTCCCTACGTCGCTACCATAAATTAGTTCCAGAACCTGACGTGCTCGGTGTAGAAGGGCCCTCAACGGACCAGATTTACTTGTTGTAAGGTTATTTCCATCGAAACTTTAAGGACATTGCCCTAAAACGCATCGTTTATCTAAAGGTTGTGCCAAACAAGGTGAGGAATGTGTTTATTCGCCATGTTTCTAAACTTTTCACCTGAAAAGGTTGCATGCTCCATGACGTAGCACGCATGACTGCCACTCCAGGGCCTTGCTGAATGTCTCCGTTGCCGGATATCAGTCGAAACGACATCCGTTATGATGGAAACGCCTGACAACATGGAATTTGAAGAGTGTTTTTTAGTTCTTCCAATGTCGTTCTTTCCCTGCGACGCTAGCATAAATTAGTTCCAGAACCTGACGTGCTCTGTGTAGAAGGGCCCTCAACGAACCAGATTCACTTGTTGTAGTGTTATTTCCATCGAAACTTTAAGGACATTGCCCTAAAACGCATCGCTTATCTAAAAGTTGTGCCAAACAAGGTGAGGAATGTGTTTATTCTCCAAGTTTCTAAACTTTTCACCTGAAAAGGTTGCTTGCTCCATGACGTAGCACGCATGAGTGCCACTCCAGGGCCTTGTAGAATGTCTCCGTTGCCAGATATCAGTCGAAACGACAACCGTTATGATGGAAATGCACGACAACATGGAATATGAAGAGAGTTTTTTAGCCCGTCCAATGTCGTTCTTTCCCTGCCACACTACCACAAATTACTTCCTAAACCTGACATGCTCGGTGTAAAGGGCACTCAACAGACCAGATTCACTTGTTGTAGGGTTATTTCCATCGAAACATTAAGGACATTGCCCTAAAATGCATCGCTTATCTAAAAGTTGTGCCAAACAAGGTGAGGAATGTGTTTATTCGCCAAGTTTCCAAAGTTTTCACCTGAAAATGTTGCATGCTCCATGACGTAGCACGCATTAGTGCCACTCCAGGGCCTTGTAGAATGTCTCTGTTGCCAGATATCAGTCAAAACAGCATCTGTTATGATGGAAACGCCTGACAACATGGAATTTGAAGAGAGTTTTTTAGCCCGTCCACTGTCGTTCATTCCCTGCCACACTACCACCAATTACTTTCTGAACCTGACGTGCTCGGTGTAGAAGGGCGCTCAACGGACCAGATTTACTTGTTGTAGGGTTATTTCCATCGAAACTTTAAGGACAGTGCCCTAAAACGCATCGCTTATCTAAAAGTTGTGCCAAACAAGGTGAGGAATGTGTTTATTCGCCATGTTTCATAACTTTTCACCTGAAAATGTTGTATGCTCCATGACGTAGCATGCATGAGTGCCACCCCAGGGCCTTGCAGAATGTCTCCGTTGCCAGATATCAGTCGAAACGACATCCGTTATGATGGAAATGCATGACAACATGGAATTTGAAGAGAATTTTTTAGCACTTCCAATGTTATTCTTTCCTTGCGACGCCACCATAAATTAGTTCCAGAACCTGACGTGCTCTGTGTAGAAGGGCCTTCAACGGACCAGATTCACTTGTTGTAGGGTTATTTCCATCGAAACTTTAAGGACATTTCCCTCAAACGCATCGCTTATCCAAAAGTTGTGCCAAACAAGGTGAGGAATGTGTTTATTCGCCAAGTTTCTAAACTTTTCACCTGAAATGGTTGCATGCTCCATGACATAGCACGCATGAGTGCCAGTCCAAGGCCATGCAGAATGTCTTCGTTGCCAGATATCAGTCGAAACGACATCCGTTATGATGGAAACGCCTGACAACATGGAAATTGAAGAGAGTTTTTTAGCCCGTCCAATGTCGTTCTTTCCCTGCCACACTACCACAAATTATTTCCTAAACCCGACGTGCTCGGAGTAGAAGGGCCCTCAACGGACCAGATTCACTTGTTGTAGGGTTATTTCCATTGAAACTTTAAGGACATTGCCCTAAAACGCATCGCTTATCTAAAGGTTGTGCCAAACAAGGTGAGGAATGTGTTTATTCGCCAAATTTCTAAACTTTTCACCTGAAAAGGTTGCATGCTCCATGACGTAGCATGCATGAGTGCCACTCCAGGGCCTTGTAGAATATCTCCGTTGCCAGATATCAGTCGAAACGACATCTGTTATGATGGAAACGCCTGACAACATGGAATTTGAAGAGAGTTTTTTAGCCCGTCCAATGTCGTTCTTTCCCTCCCACACTACCACAAATTATTTCCTAAACCTGATGTGCTCGGTGTAGAAAGGCCCTCAATGGACCAGATTCACTTGTTGTAGTTTTATTTCGATCGAAACATTAAGGACATTGCCCTAAAATGCATCGCTTATCTAAAAGTTGTGCCAAACAAGGTGAGGAATGTGTTTATTCGCCAAGTTTCTAAACTATTCACCTGAAAAGGTTGCATGCTCCATGACGTAGCACACATGAGTGCCTCTCCAGGGCCTTGTAGAATGTCTCCGTTGCCAGATATCAGTCGAAACGACATCTGTTATGATGGAAACGCCTGACAACATGGAATTTGAAGAGAGTTTTTTAGCCCGTCCAATGTCGTTCTTTCCCTCCCACACTACCACAAATTATTTCCTAAACCTAACGTGCTCGGTGTAGAAGGGCACTCAACGGACCAGATTCACTTGTTGTAGGGTTATTTCCATCGAAACTTTAAGGACATTGCCCTAAAACGCATCGCTTATCTAATGGTTGTGCCAAACAAGGTGAGGAATGTGTTTATTCGCCAGGTTTCTAAACTTTTCTCCTGAAAAGGTAGCATGCTCCATGATGTAGCATGCATGAGTGCCACTCCAGGGCCTTGTAGAATGTCTCCGTTGCCAGATATCAGTCGAAACGACATCCGTTATGATGGAAATGCATGACAACATGGAATTTGAAGAGAATTTTTAGCTCTTCCAATGTTATTCTTTCCCTGCGACGCTACCACAAATTAGTTTCAGAACCTGACGTGCTCTGTGTAGAATGGCCCTCAATGGACCAGATTCACTTATTGTAGGGTTATTTCCATCGAAACTTTAAGGACATTGCCCTAAAACGTTTCGCTTATTTAAAAGTTGTGCCAAACAAGGTGAGGAATGTGTTTATTCGCCAAGTTTCTAAACTTTTCACCTGAAAAGGTTGCATGCTCCATGATGTAGCACGCATGAGTGCCTCTCCAGGGCCTTGTAGAATGTCTCCGTTGCCAGATATCAGTCGAAACGACATCCGTTATGATGGAAATGCATGACAACATGGAATTTGAAGAGAGTTTTTTAGCCCGTCCAATGTCGTTCTTTCCCTACCACACTACCACAAATTACTTCCTAAACCTGATGTGCTCGGTGTAGAAGGGCACTCAACGGACCAGATTCACTTGTTATAGGGTTATTTCCATCGAAACATTAAGGACATAGCCCTAAAACGCATCGCTTATCTAAAAGTTGTGCCAAACAAGGTGAGGAATGTGTTTATTCGCCAAGTTTCTAAACTTTTCACCTGAAAAGGTTGCATGCTCCATGACGTAGCACGCATGAGTGCCACTCCAAGGCCTTGCAGAATGTCTCCGTTGCCAGATATCAGTCGAAACGACATCCGTTATGATGGAAACGCCTGACAACATGGAATTTGAAGAGAGTTTTTTAGCCCATCCAATGTCGTTCTTTCCCTGCCACACTACCACAAATTATTTCCTAAACCTGATGTGCTCGGTGTAGAAAGTCCCTCAATGGACCAGATTCACTTGTTGTAGTTTTATTTCGATCGAAACATTAAGGACATTGCCCTAAAATGCATCGCTTATCTAAAAGTTGTGCCAAACAAGGTGAGGAATGTGTTCATTCGCCAAGTTTCTAAACTTTTCACCTGAAAAGGTTGCATGCTCCATGACGTAGCACGCATGAGTGCCACTCCAAGGCCTTGCAGAATGTCTCCGTTGCCAGATATCAGTCGAAACGACATCCGTAATGATGGAAACGCCTGACAACATGGAATTTGAAGAGAGTTTTTTAGCCCGTCCATTGTCGTTCTTTCCCTCCCACACTACCACAAATTATTTCCTAAACCTGATGTGCTCGGTGTAGAAAGGCCCTCAATGGACCAGATTCACTTGTTGTAGTTTTATTTCGATCGAAACATTAAGGACATTGCCCTAAAATGCATCGATTATTTAAAAGTTGTGCCAAACAAGGTAAGGAATGTGTTTATTCGCCAAGTTTCTAAACTTTTCACCTGAAAAGGTTGCATGCTCCATGACGTAGCACGCATGAGTGCCTCTTCAATGCCTTGTAGAATGTCTCCGTTGCCAGATATCAGTCGAAACGACATCCGTTATGATGGAAATGCATGACAACATGGAATTTGAAGAGAGTTTTTTAGCCCTTCCAATGTCGTTCTTTCCCTACCACACTACCACAAATTACTTCCTAAACCTGACGTGCTCGGTGTAGAAGGGCACTCAACGGACCAGATTCACTTGTTGTAGGGTTATTTCCATCGAAACTTTAAGGACATTGCCCTAAAACGCATCGCTTATCTAAAAGTTGTGCCAAACAAGGTGAGGAATGTGTTTATTCGCCAAGTTTCTAAACTTTTCACCTGAAAAGATTGCATGCTCCATGACGTAGCACGTATGAGTGCCACTCCAAGGCCTTGCAGAATGTCTCCGTTGCCAGATATCAGTCGAAACGTTATCCGTTATGATGGAAACGCCTGACAACATGGAATTTGAAGAGTGTTTTTTAGCCCATCCAATGTCGTTCTTTCCTTGCCACACTACCAGAAATTATTTCCTAAACCTGATGTGCTCGGTGTAGAAGGGCCCTCAATGGACCAGATTCACTTGTTGTAGTTTTATTTCCATCAAAACTTTAAGGACATTGCCCTAAAATGCATCGCTTATCTAAAAGTTGTGCCAAACAAGGTGAGGAATGTGTTTATTCGCCAAGTTTCTAAACTTTTCGCCTGAAAAGGATGCATGCTCCATGACGTAGCACGCATGAGTGCCACGACAAGGCCTTGCAGAATGTCTCCGTTGCCAGATATCAGTCGAAATGACATCCGTAATGATGGAAACGCCTGACAACATGGAATTTGAGGAGAGTTTTTTAGCCCATCCAATGTCGTTCTTTCCCTGCCACACTACCACAAATTATTTCCTAAACCTGATGTGCTCGGTGTAGAAGGGCCCTCAATGGACCAGATTCACTTGTTGTAGTTTTATTTCCATCGAAACTTTAAGGACATTGCCCTAAAATGCATCGCTTATCTAAAAGTTGTGCCAAACAAGGTGAGGAATGTGTTTATTCGCCAAGTTTCTAAACTTTTCACCTGAAAAGGTTGCATGCTCCATGACGTAGCACGCATGAGTGCCACTACAAGGCCTTGCAGAATGTCTCCGTTGCCAGATATCAGTCGAAATGACATCCGTTATGATGGAAATGCATGACACCATGGAATTTGAAGAGAGTTTTTTAGCCCATCCAATGTCGTTCTTTCCCTGCCACACTACCACAAATTATTTCCTAAACCTGATGTGCTCGGTGTAGAAGGGCCCTCAATGGACCAGATTCACTTGTTGTAGTTTTATTTCCATCGAAACTTTAAGGACATTGCCCTAAAATGCATCGCTTATCTAAAAGTTGTGCCAAACAAGGTGAGGAATGTGTTTATTCGCCAAGTTTCTTAACTTTTCACCTGAAAAGGTTGCATGCTCCATGACGTAGCACGCATGAGTGCCACTCCAAGGCCTTGCAGAATGTCTCCGTTGCCAGATATCAGTCGAAACGACATCCGTTATGATGGAAACGCCTGACAACATGGAATTTGAAGAGAGTTTTTTAGCCCGTCCAATGTCGTTCTTTCCCTACCACACTACCACAAATTACTTCCTAAACCTGACGTGCTAAGTGTAGAAGGCCACACAACGGACCAGATTCACTTGTTGTAGGGTTATTTCCATCGAAACTTTAAGGACATTGCCCTAAAACGCATCGCTTATCTAAAAGTTGTGCCAAACAAGGTGAGGAATGTGTTTATTCGCCAAGTTTCTAAACTTTTCACCTGAAAAGGTTGCATGCTCCATGACGTAGCACGCATGAGTGCCACTCCAAGGCCTTGTAGAATGTCTCCGTTGCCAGATATTAGTCGAAACAACATCCGTTATGATGGAAATGCATGACAACATGGAATATGAAAAGAGTTTTTTAGCCCGTCCAATGTCGTTCTTTCCGTGCCACACTACCACAATTTACTTCCTAAACCTGACGTGCTCGGTATAGAAGGGCACTCAACGGACCAGATTCACTTGTTGTAGGGTTATTTCCATCGAAACTTTAAGGACATTGCCCTAAAACGCATCGCTTATCTAAAAGTTGTGACAAACAAGGTGAGTAAGGTGTTTATTCGCCAAGTTTCTAAACTTTTCACCTGAAAAGGTTGCATCCTCATGACGTAGCACGCATGAGTGCCACTCCAGGGCCTTGCAGAATGTCTATGTTGCCAGATATCTGTCGAAACGATATCCGTTATGATGGAAATGCATGACAACATGGAATTTGAACAGAATTTTTAGCTCTTCCAATGTTATTCTTTCCCTGCGACGCTACCACAAATTAGTTTCAGAGCCTGACGTGCTCTGTGTAGAAGGGCCCTCAATGGACCAGATTCACTTATTGTAGGGTTCTTTCCCTCCCACACTACCACAAATTATTTCCTAAACCTGACGTGCTCGGTGTAGAAGGGCCCTCAACGGACCAGATTCACTTGTTGTAGGGTTATTTCCATCGAAACTTTAAGGACATTGCCCTAAAACGCATCGCTTATCTAATGGTTGTGCCAAACAAGGTGAGGAATGTGTTTATTCGCCAAGTTTCTAAACTTTTCTCCTGAAAAGGTAGCATGCTCCATGACGAAGCACGCATGAGTGCCACTCCAGGGCCTTGTAGAATGTCTGCGTTGCCAGATATCAGTCGAAACGACATCCGTTATGATGGAAAAGCATGACAACATGTAATTTGAAGAGAATTTTTAGCTCTTCCAATGTTATTCTTTCCCTGCGACGCTACCACAAATTAGTTTCAGAACCTGACGTGCTCTGTGTAAAAGGGCCCTCAATGGACCAGATTCACTTATTGTAGGGTTATATCCATCGAAAATTTAAGGACATTGCCCTAAAACGCTTCGCTTATTTAAAAGTTGTGCCAAACAAGGTGAGGAATGTGTTTATTCGCCAAGTTTCTAAACTTTTCACCTGAAAAGGTTGCATGCTCCGTGACGTAGCACGCATGAGTGCCTCTCCAGGGACTTGTAGAATGTCTCCGTTGCCAGATATCAGTCGAAACGACATCCGTTATGATGGAAATGCATGACAACATGGAATTTGAAGAGAGGTTTTTAGCCCGTCCAATGTCGTTCTTTCCCTACCACACTACCACAAATTACTTCCTAAACCTGACGTGCTCGGTGTAGAAGGGCACTCAACGGACCAGATTCACTTGTTGTAGGGTTATTTCCATCGAAACTTTAAGGACATTGCCCTAAAACTCATCGTTTATCTAAAAGTTGTGACAAACAAGATGAGTAATGTGTTTATTCGCCAAGTTTCTAAACTTTTCACCTGAAAAGGTTGCATGGTCCATGACGTAGCACGCATGAGTGCCAGTCCAGGGCCTTGCAGAATGTCTATGTTGCCAGATATCTATCGAAACGATATCCGTTATGATGGAAATTGTCACGCCCGGAAATTCACTACCAGAATTTCCGATACTGAATGTGTATTAAAACTCCTGTCCAGGACCAGCCAGGGTACACAGACGACAATGTTGACATACAGATCCACGTCTTACAAACAGAATAAAAGTCTTACAGAAATGCAGCGGAAAAACGAAAAGGCAAACTAAACTAGAACGGGACTCTTGCAGTGGGCTGGCACCACTCCACAGGCATCCTCGACGGCGGACGAAACCTACTCCTCTGAGAAGCTTCCATCAGACGCATACTCCTCTTCTGGTGTGGGGAAAAATTAAGCAAGGCTGAGTACTACCCACGGTACTCAACAAGTCATGCCGGAAAAGGAGGCATGATGCAAGATATTCCAAGGGAAGGCAGGGGTTTATTTGCATAAAGTAAGCATTTAAAAACAGTAGTTGAAAGCAGTAGTAAAACGTTGAATTAATTGATCAATATTAAACCATCACTGTCCAACGCTATATCCACGTTGCGACAGGCCCAAACTATCCACCTGAACTAAACCAGTTCCAATAATTCAAGTTATTAAGAAAGTGAGACTAATCACGGTGAATCTGGTCGATCGCCCATAACCGCGGGCACGGCTATTCGAATAGTTCTACTCTGATCAGAGGTGTACATCTGTCCCCACAAGACACAGCCTCAACATCATGTCAACCATGCGTCGCGATACTGGAAAGTACCCGAATAGAGACTGTGACAGGACCCTTCGCATAACCCCCTCTAACCAGTAGTACCACACCACAGGTTTCGCCCCCACCTTTATATCCAAGGTAGGCAGCCCCCTCTCGTGCCACGGTGAATCCGGCAGCCGATCAACGGGTATGTCCCCCGCCGACCCAACTCCATCACGCCCACCCTCTTCTGGTACGTCAGCCAGAGACAGCTACACTACAAGTCCAGCCGTTGCCCACGCTGGCTTGTGGTACGCACGGTATTTCTTCCAGGGTTTCCCGAGAACCGGTCCTTAATTGCCATGGGTGCTACCATCAAAACCATGCACCCACAGCCCACCATTAGCATATTTTAGTTAAATATTATTACCATGGTGGCTCCTAAACCAAAGTGTCACCATAGGGACTACATTAATTAATTATTCAAGGTGATCCCCTTTAGTGAGCTAGGTTAGCTAAGCATGGCTAAGCACTCCTAAAATCAGCGAACAATGAATTAATTACCCAAGCTATCAAAGATACAAGATAATCAATATAATTGGCTGAGCACCATAGGTATAATCCCACATGAAATGACATTGCGAAATAATGCAGTGTTTACGGAAAAATAAGACATTTGTAAATATAGGTACAATATGATCAATGTGAAGCATGACTTGCCTTGCTCCTGAGCTGA
>BDMV01000006.1:19378315-19411452 GCA_008326285.1 Oryza officinalis
GCTGATGGGGTTGGTGCAGTTGGCGGGCGTGGAGCTGGACGGTTGTGCTGCCCACCTTGGTTGTTGTTGTCTCCATTGTAACCAGCACGGAAGTTACCAGAGTGGTAAGGGCGATGCTGGCGAACAATCAAGGTGGAAGGTCCACCCTGCTGTCCCGGAGTGAAACGAGGCTTCTGGCTGCTGCCCTGGTGCGCCCTGAATTGAGCTGCTTTCCTTTTTCTATCCATCTTATTGCGTTGATCCTCCTGACGGATCGCCTTGTCGACCAGCTTTTCAAAGTCAGCATAATCACCCGAGATTAGCTGGTTGGTCAACTCATCGTCCAGGCCAGAAAGAAACTTTTCCTGCCTCTCTGCATCAGTGCGCACATCCTCTGGGGCGTAACGCGCAAGACGGTTGAACTCGTGGAGGTACTCCGTCACTGTCCGGTTACCTTGATGGAGTGACCTGAATTCCCTCTTCTTCTGGGCCACGATGCCGTCAGGAATTTGGGCCTTCCTGAAACTGCGGCAGAATTCCGCCCAGGTGACTTCCATTCCGGGCGGACGGGTGACCAAATAATTATCCCACCATGCTGAGGCGGGACCCTGCAACTGGTGGGTGGCAAAGGCGACCTTCTCTTGGTCATTGCATTGAAGAAGGTTGAGTTTCTTTTCAATGGCATGGAGCCAGTCATTCGCCTCCATGGGGTTGGTGGTGCTTGAGAAGGTGGGCGGTCGCACGCGAAGAAACTCTGGCAGCTTCGACTGGGGTGGTGGAGGAGCATTCTGCTGGTGGTGTTGCTGTTGCTGCTGTTGCATATGATGCATCATCTGCTGCTGCATCTGCTGGTGCTGCTGCTGCATCTGCTGCATCATGGCAGTCATCATTTGGGTTTGAGCTGCCAACACTTGCGCGATCGTCGGGTTTTCCGGTGGTGGTGGTGGTGCATTGCCGGTGGAACCATTGGCATGAGCTCTTCCTGTGGGCTCCTCGTTGCCGCTGGTGGAGCCGCTGGTTCTGGTGTTCATCATCTGGAGTAGGCCGAACCACAATAGAAGAGAAGAAAAAGGACTGCTTAAGAACTAAACTTTATTTCATTGAAATTAACTGCAATTGTTCTGATCTGAATTAAAAAAAAACACTGAAAAGATCAAGCAATAACCTTAGTGGGGCAGCCATACCAACACATGATATGGACCACCGACTAACCCACAAGCAAACAGACCTAACACACAGAAACTAGCAGGAAAACAACTACACAAAACGGTAAAAACTAAGGGTGATGGCTCTAAAACTCCGAGCGGCTCCTACGGTCGGTGGAGTCGAAGTCGCTCTCCTGGTCGTCGCCCTCATCCTCTGAGCGGCTCCTGGAGTCCAACATGTAGGTGTCTCCGCTGGTAGGCTCGGAACTGCTGCCACTGGGAGTAGCAGACAACCAACCTCCGCTGCCACTGCCTCCCTGGTAGGCCGAGGCTGGAACGAAGGTAAGGAAAGGTGACGAGGATGGAGCTAGAGCTGCTGCGGGCGGTGGGTGCCTGGGCGCCAGCTGGATGCGGACAGGAGCGGTGGTAGTCTTCCTGGCGGTCGTGCGGATCCGCGATCCACCGGGTGCTGGCAATCCCCTCAAGATGGCGTTCTCCCTCTTGAGGCGTGCTACCTCATCCTGTAGGTCCACAACCTGTCTCAGCTTCTGGTCATTCAGGGCCTTCGCAGCCCTGTGGAGGTCGGCGTGCATCCTATCCAAGCCCTTCATCACCGTACTCATGTGACCGAAGGTGGTGTCGTTCTCCTCCGCGGCTGACTGGTAGGTGCTGCTGTTGGAAGAACTGCCGCGGCGAGGGTGGTAGCGGTATGCCGAGCTGTGGAGAGCATGGTCATGTAGCTCTCGCATCCTGGCCATCATCAGGTAGGCCGCCTCTTGACAGGCGTGCTCATCAGTTCCTCCCGAAGCTGTGACCACCATGTTGGGGAGATTGGTGCCCACGAAACCATGTACCTCCAAGCAGACTCGGTGTGGCAACTCTCCCGTGAGAGGCAGCAGTGTGGTGTACTCTGGGGCTTCTTGATATCCAACTGCTAGGGCCATGCGGGCCAACTCTGCCACGAGACCTTCCATGTTCTGACCGTGGTGCGTCGGGGGATGGCCTGCCATCTATAGAAGACAAAGGGGTGGGAATCAATGCATGCTCAAATCCAAATTAAAATAAACAGCAAAAGACTAGAATAAAAGACACAGTAAAGCTGGAATTTTTATGCATAAACTATTTTTGCATGAATACCAATAAAGACGCTATCGACTCTAAGCGATAAAATAGCATGAGAAAATAAACATAATAATTGTGGTATTTGGAACAACAATAATATTAGTGACATAAATAAATTTTGCAACCCATAAATCCTATTCCAGACCTAATGCAGCTGTTCCCCAATAATTTCCCAACCAACTGTCGAATAAAGTTCCGATAAACCGAAGCCGATTTACCCCAAAAATTTTCAATACTCTATGCCGACGTAAAATTTTTAACAAACGTCCCCAAAAATTTTTATTTAAAACCGGGAAACCAATCTTTGAAACAACTCCAAATGCGGAAAGCCATATGCATATGAAAGAGTTTCAGAGGGCTCTTAGGGTTTCCAGTTGGCTTGTCCTACGGTCAAGGTCGGCTCTGATACCAACTTGTCACGCCCGGAAATTCACTACCAGAATTTCCGATACTGAATGTGTATTAAAACCCCTGTCCAGGACCAGCCAGGGTACACAGACGACAATGTTGACATACAGATCCACGTCTTACAAACAGAATAAAAGTCTTACAGAAATGCAGTGGAAAAACGAAAAGGCAAACTAAACTAGAACGGGACTCTTGCAGCGGGCTGGCACCACTCCACAGGCATCCTCGACGGCGGACGAAACCTACTCCTCTGAGAAGCCTCCATCAGACGCATACTCCTCTTCTGGTGTGGGGAAAAATTAAGCAAGGCTGAGTACTACCCACGGTACTCAACAAGTCATGCCGGAAAAGGAGGCATGATGCAAGATATTCCAAGGGAAGGCAGGGGTTTATTTGCATAAAGTAAGCATTTAAAAACAGTAGTTGAAAGCAGTAGTAAAACGTTGAATTAATTGATCAATATTAAACCATCACTGTCCAACGCTATATCCACGTTGCGACAGGCCCAAACCATCCACCTGAACTAAACCAGTTCCAATAATTCAAGTTATTAAGAAAGTGAGACTAATCACGGTGAATCTGGTCGATCGCCCATAACCGCGGGCACTGCTATTCGAATAGTTCTACTCTGATCAGAGGTGTACATCTGTCCCCACAAGACACAGCCTCAACATCATGTCAACCATGCGTCGCGATACTCTAAAGCACCCGAATAGAGACTGTGACAGGACCCTTCGCATAACCCCCTCTAACCAGCCGTACCACACCACAGGTTTCGCCCCCACCTTTATATCCAAGGTAGGCAGCCCCCTCTCATGCCACGGTGAATCCGGCAGCCGATCAACGGGTATGTCCCCCGCCGACCCAACTCCATCACGCCCACCCTCTTCTGGTACGTCAGCCAGAGACAGCTACACTACAAGTCCAGCCGTTGCCCACGCTGGCTTGTGGTACGCACGGTATTTCTTCCAGGGTTTCCCGCGAACCGGTCCTTAATTGCCATGGGTGCTACCATCAAAACCATGCACCCACAGCCCACCATTAGCATATTTTAGTTAAATATTATTACCATGGTGGCTCCTAAACCAAAGTGTCACCATAGGGACTACATTAATTAATTATTCAAGGTGATGCCCTTTAGTGAGCTAGGTTAGCTAAGCATGGCTAAGCACTCCTAAAATCAGCGAACAATGAATTAATTACCCAAGCTATCAAAGATACAAGATAATCAATATAATTGGCTGAGCACCATAGGTATAATCCCACATGAAATGCCATTGCGAAATAATGCAATGTTTACGGAAAAATAAGACATTTGTAAATATAGGTACAATATGATCGATGTGAAGCATGACTTGCCTTGCTCCTGAGCTGAGGCTACCTCTGCGACGATCTCGAAATAAACGGGCGCGTCGGACGTTTCGGAATCTACGCGACAAACAAAGCAAACAACAATACACGCTATAATTCTACTGAAATAAAGCACAAAAGTATTTTTAATGGATTCTCTGCATTTTTATGAATTTAATGAAATTTGAATGGACTTAAACGGAGCACGGATGAATTAGTTATGAATTTTTGAAGTTACCTGTGCTTTTACTAAAACAGAAAAATCCTTAATTAATTTATTGCGCAATTAATCCCAGGGCTGGCGTCAGCGGCGGCGGCCGGTCCACCGTGGACTCGGTCCACGGGACCGTGGCGGCGGGGTGCACCACGTGGCGCACACGTGGCGCCGACGCGGCAGCCACGGGGCAGCCACGTGGGCGGCCACGCAGGACGGAGGGGGGAAGACGGCGCGGGCGGTCCCGATCGGCCGAGCAGCCGATCCGACGGCCAGGGGCGCGCAGGCGGCGGGCGGATGGAGCTCGGCTAGGCCGAGGGCGGCCATGGCGCGCGGCGGAGGCCGACGGGCGGCCGGCCAGCGCAGCGGCCGGCGGCGCAAGGGCGCCGGCGCCGTGCGACGGCGCGCGGGGCGAAACAAGGGCGGCGCTCGCGCGGGAAGGGGACGGCACGGCCGGGGAAAAAGAGAGGAAGGGGAGAAGGGGGAAGATTTCTCACCGGGCTCGGCCGGAGAGGAAGATGACGACGGCGAGGGCGGCGTCCGGCGGCGGAATGGCGGTGCGGAGACACGGCCGAGGGGCGGAGGCGGTCGGCGAGCGCGACGGCGGCGTCGGCGCGGCTCGGGGACGGCGCAAGCGGTGGAGAGCGGCGGCCGGAGACGGCGGAGGCGGCGGCGCACGGGTTCAACGGCGCGGCGGCGCTAGGGAGCTCGGGAGCGGCGGCGGAAATGGGGAAAAAGAGAGAGGGGATAGCGGGGGTGGTTTTTATGGGCCGGGGAGAAGAGATCGGGCCGAGGGGCGCGGAATCGGCGGCGGAGTGGGAGAGAGAGAGAGAGAGAGAGAGACGGCCGGGGGAAAAAAATCCCGCCCTCTCGTGCGGCGGTTGCGGGCGGAGTGGGGCGCGGATGGGCGCGGCGGGAGCGCACGCGCGTGCGGAGCGCGCGGGGCGCGGGGAAGTGGGCGGGAGCGGCGGCGCCGGCGGTTGCTCCCCTCCGGATCCGCCGGCCGGAGGAGGGAGACGACCCCGACAGGTGGGGCCCACCTGTCGGTGGTCCGGGCCGGGGAGGCCGAACGGGCTGCGCGGCTGGGCCGCGGCGCTAGCGGGCCTCGGCCTGCGGCCGGCCCGCGAGAGAGGAGGGGCGCGCGCGAGGAAAGAAGGCCGGCTGGGCCGGCCCAGCGGGAGGGGGAGAGGGCGCGCGGCGCGCGGCCGGACTGGGCCGACGGCCCGAAAGGAAGAAGAAGAGGAAAAAGAAAAGAAAAAGAAAAAGAAAGGAAAAGGATTTTCCTGGGATTAAACAAATTCCGAATTTGATTTTAATTGGTTTAAAATTATTTCCAGGGCTCTGAAAATTCCACTAAAAATCCTGTTAATGTATTTTGACATGGGGAACTCAAGAAAAATTCCACCTTGCCATTTCCACTTCTTTAATGCATTAATTAATTGGATTTTTCTCCAGATTAATTAAACAATTTCTCCGATAAATTATTAAACTCGATTTTTACGATTTAGGAAAACTTCAGGGTGTGACAGCAATCCTTAAAGTCGCGATTGGAATACCTCCCAATCGTTGGAATCTGGTCCGTTGAGGGCCATTGCCCTAAAACGCATCGCTTATCTAAAAGTTGTGCCAAACAAGGTGAGGAATGTGTTTATTCGCCAAGTTTCTAAACTTTTCACCTGAAAAGGTTGCATGCTCCATGACGTAGCACGTATGAGTGCCACTCCAAGGCCTTGCAGAATGTCTTCGTTGCCAGATATCAGTCGAAACGACATCCGTTATGTTGGAAACGCCTAACAACATGGAATTTGAAGAGAGTTTTTTAGCCCATCCAATGTCGTTCTTTCCCTGCCACACTACCACAAATTATTTCCTAAACCTGATGTGCTCGGTGTAGAAGGGCCCTCAATGGACCAGATTCACTTGTTGTAGTTTTATTTCCATCGAAACTTTAAGGACATTGCCCTAAAATGCATCGCTTATCTAAAAGTTGTGCCAAACAAGGTGAGGAATGTGTTTATTCGCCAAGTTTCTAAACTTTTCACCTGAAAAGGTTGCATGCTCCATGACGTAGCACGCATGAGTGCCACTCCAAGGCCTTGTAGAATGTCTCTGTTGCCAGATATCAGTCGAAACAACATCCGTTATGATGGAAATGCATGACAACATGGAATATGAAAAGAGTTTTTTAGCCCGTCCAATGTCGTTCCTTCCGTGCCACACTACCGCAAATTACTTCCTAAACCTGACGTGCTCGGTATAGAAGGGCACTCAACGGACCAGATTCACTTGTTGTAGGGTTATTTCCATCGAAACTTTAAGGACATTGCCCTAAAACGCATCGTTTATCTAAAAGTTGTGACAAACAAGGTGAGTAATGTGTTTATTCGCCAAGTTTCTAAACTTTTCACCTGAAAAGGTTGCATGCTCCATGACGTAGCACGCATGAGTGCCACTCCACGGCCTTGCAGAATGTCTATGTTGCCAGATATCTATCGAAACGATATCCGTTATGATGGAAATGCATGACAACATGGAATTTGAACAGAATTTTTAGCTCTTCCGATGTTATTCTTTCCCTGCGACGCTACCACAAATTAGTTTCAGAGCCTGACGTGCTCTGTGTAGAAGGGCCTTCAATGGACCAGATTCACTTATTGTAGGGTTATTTCCATCGAAACTATAAGGACATTGCCCTAAAACGCATCGCTTATCCAAAGGTTGTGCCAAACAAGGTGAGGAATGTGTTTATTCGCCAAGTTTCTAAACTTTTCACCTGAAATGGTTGCATGCTCCATGACGTAGCACGCATGAGTGCCACTCAAGGGCCTTGTAGAATGTCTCCGTTGCCAAATATCAGTGGAAACTACATCCGCTATGATGGAAATGCATGACAACATGGAATTTGAAGAGAGTTTTTTAGCCCGTCCAATGTCGTTCTTTCCCTGCCACACTACCGCAAATTACTTCCTAAACCTGACGTGCTCAGAGTAGAAGAGCCCTCAACGGACCAGATTCAGTTGTTGTAGGGTTATTTCCATCGAAACTTTAAGGACATTGCCCTAAAACGCATCGCTTATCTAAATGTTGTGCCGAATAAGGTGAGAAATGTGTTTATTCGCCAAGTTTCTAAACTTTTCACCTGAAAAGGTTGCATGCTCCATGACATAGCACGCATTTGTACCACTCAAGGGCCTTGTATAACATCTCCGTTGCCAGATATCAGTGGAAACGACATCCGTTATGACGGAAAGGCATGACAACATGGAATTTGAACAGAATTTTTAGCTCTTCCAATGTTATTCTTTCCCTGCGACGCTACCACAAATTAGTTTCAGAGCCTGACGTGCTCTGTGTAGAAGGGCCCTCAATGGACCAGATTCACTTATTGTAGGGTTATTTCCATCGAAACTATAAGGATATTGCCCTAAAACGCATCGCTTATCCAAAGGTTGTGCCAAACAAGGTGAGGAATGTGTTTATTCGCCAAGTTTCTAAACTTTTCACCTGAAATGGTTGCATGCTCCATGACGTAGCACGCATGAGTGCCACTCAAGGGCCTTGTAGAATGTCTCCGTTGCCAGATATCAGTGGAAACTACATCCGTTATGATGGAAATGCATGACAACATGGAATTTGAAGAGAGTTTTTTAGCCCATCCAATGTCGTTCTTTTCCTGCCACACTACCACAAATTACATCCTAAACCTGACGTGCTCGGTGTAAACGGGCCCTCAATAGACCAGATTCACTTGTTGTAGGGTTATTTCCATCGAAACATTAAGGACATTGCCCTAAAACGCATCGCTTATCTAAAGGTTGTGCCAAAGAAGGTGAGGAATGTGTTTATTCGCCAAGTTTCTAAACTTTTCACCTGAAAAGGTTGCATGCTTCATGACGTAGCACGCATGAGTGCCACTCCAGGGCCTTGTAGAATGTCTCCGTTGCCAAATATCAGTCGAAACGACATCCGTTATGATGGAAATGCATGACAACATGGAATTTCAAGAGAGTTTTTTAGCCCATCCAATGTCGTTCTTTCCCTGCCACACAACCACAAATTACTTCCTAAACCTGATGTGCTCAGTGTAGAAGGGCCCTCAACGGACCAGATTCACCTGTTGTAGGCTTATTTCCATTGAAACTTTAAGGACATTGCCCTAAAACGCATCGCTTATCTAAAGGTTGTGCCAAACAAAGTGAGGAATCTGTTTATTCGCCAAGTTTCTAAACTTTTCACCTGAAAAGGTTGCATGCTCCATGACGTAGCACGCATGAGTGCCACTCCAAGGCCTTGTAGAATGTCTCCGTTGCCAGATATCAGTCGAAACAGCATCCGTTATGATGGAAATGCATGACAACATGGAATATGAAAAGAGTTTTTTAGCCCGTCCAATGTCGTTTTTTCCGTGCCACACTACCACAAATTACTTCCTAAACCTGACGTGCTCCGTATAGAAGGGCCCTCAATGGACCAGATTCACTTGTTGAAGGGTTATTTCCATTGAAACTTTAAGGACATTGCCCTAAAACGCATCGCTTATCCAAAGGTTGTGCCAAACAAGGTGAGGAATGTGTTTATTCGCCAAGTTTCTAAACTTTTCACCTGAAAAGGTTGCATGCTCCATGACGTAGCACGCATGAGTGCCACTCCAGGGCCTTGCAGAATGTCTATGTTGCCAGATATCTGTCGAAACGATATCCGTTATGATGGAAATGCATGACAACATGGAATTTGAACAGAATTTTTAGCTCTTCCAATGTTATTCTTTCCCTGCGACGCTACCACAAATTATTTTCAGAGCCTGACGTCCTCTGTGTAGAAGGGCCCTCAATGGACCAGATTCACTTATTGTAGGGTTATTTCCATCGAAACTACAAGGACATTGCCCTAAAACGCATCGCTTATCCAAAGGTTGTGCCAAACAAGGTGAGGAATGTGTTTATTCGCCAAGTTTCTAAACTTTTCACCTGAAATGGTTGCATGCTCCATGACGTAGCACGCATGAGTGCCACTCAAGGGCCTTGTAGAATGTCTCCTTTCCCAGATATCAGTGGAAACTACATCCGTTATGATGGAAATGCATGACAACATGGAATTTGAAGAGAGTTTTTTAGCTCGTCCAATGTCGTTCTTTCCCTGCCACACTACCACAAATTACTTCCTAAACCTGACGTGCTCGGTGTAGAAGAGCCCTCAACGGACCAGATTCACTTGTTGTAGGGTTATTTCCATCGAAACTTTAAGGACATTGCCCTAAAACGCATCGCTTATCTAAATGTTGTGCCGAATAAGGTGAGAAATGTGTTTATTCGCCAAGTTTCTAAACTTTTCACCTGAAAAGGTTGCATGCTCCATGACATAGCACGCATTTGTACCACTCAAGGGCCTTGTATAATATCTCCGTTGCCAGATATCAGTGGAAACGACATCCGTTATGACGGAAATACATGACAACATGGAATTTGAAGAGAGTTTTTTAGCCCGTCTAAAGTCGTTCTTTCCCTGCCACACTACCATAAATTACTTGCTGAACCTGACGTGCTCGGTGTAGAAGGGCCCTCAACGGACCAGATTCACTTGTTGTAGGGTTATTTCCAATGAAACTTTAAGGACATTGCCCTAAAACGCATCGCTTATCCAAAGGTTGTGCCAAACATGGTGAGGAATGTGTTTATTCACCTAGTTTCTAAACTTTTCACCTGAAAAGGTCGCATGCTCCATGACGTAGCACGCATGAGTGCCACTCCAGGGCCTTGCAGAATGTCTCCGTTGCCAGATATCAGTCGAAACGACATCCATTATGACGGAAACACATGACAACATGGAATTTGAAGAGAGTTTTTTAGCCCGTCCAATGTCGTTCTTTCCCTGCCACACTACCACAAATTACATCCTAAACCTGACGTGCTCGGTGTAGACGGGCCCTCAACGGACCAGATTCACCTGTTCTAGGGTTATTTCCATCAAAACTTTAAGGACATTGCCCTAAAACGCATCGCTTATCTAAAGGTTGTGCCAAACAAGGTGAGGAATGTGTTTATTCGCCAAGTTTCTAAACTTTTCACCTGAAAAGGTTGCATGCTTCATGACGTAGCACGCATGAGTGCCACTCCAGGGCCTGGTAGAATGTCTCCGTTGCCAGATATCAATCGAAACGACATCCGTTACGATGGAAACGCATGACAACATGGAATTTGAAGAGAGTTTTTTATCCCGTCCAATGTCGTTCTTTCCCTGCCACACTACCACAAATTACATCCTAAACCTGACGTGCTCAGTGTAGAAGGGCCCTCAACGGACCAGATTCACTTGTTGTAGGGTTATTTCCATCGAAACTTTAAGGACATTGCCCTAAAACGCATCGCTTATCTAAAGGTTGTGCCAAACAAGGTGAGGAATGTGTTTATTCGCCAAGTTTCTAAACTTTTCACCAGAAATGGTTGTTTGCTCGATGACGTAGCACGCATGAGTGCCACTCAAGGGCCTTGTAGAATATCTCCGTTGCCAGATATCAGTGGAAACTACATCCGTTATGATGGAAACGCATGACAACATGGAATTTGAAGAGTTTTTTAGCCCGTCCAGTGTCGTTCTTTCCCTTCCACACTACGACATCCGTTATGATGGAAATGCATGACAACACGGAATTTGAAGAGAGTTTGTAGCCCGTCCAATGTCGTTCTTTCCCTGCCACACTACCACAAATTACTTCCTAAACCTGACGTGCTCGGTGTGGAAGGGCCCTCAACGGACCAGATTCACTTGTTGTAGGGTTATTTCCATTGAAACTTTAAGGACATTGCCCTAAGACGCATCGCTTATCCAAAGGTTGTGCCAAACAAGGTGAGGAATATGTTTATTCGCCAAGTTTCTAAACTTTTCACCTGAAAGGGTTGCATGCTCCATGACGTAGCACGCATGAGTGCCACTCCAGGGACTTGTAGAATGTCTCTGTTGCTAGATATCAGTCGAAACGACATCCGTTATGATGGAAATGCATGACAACATGGAACTTGAAGAAAATTTTTAGCTCTTCCAATGTTATTCTTTCCCTGCGACGCTACCACAAATTAGTTCCAGAACCTGACGTGCTCTGTCTAGAAGGGCCCTCAATGAACCAGATTCACTTATTGTAGGGTTATTTTGATCGAAACTTTAAGGACATTGCCCTAAAACGCATCGCTTATCCAAAAGTTTGCCAAACAAGGTGAGGAATGTGTTTATTCGCCAAGTTTCTAAACTTTTCACCTGAAAAGGTTGCATGCTCCATGACGTAGCACGCATGAGTGCCACTCCAGGGCCTTGTAGAATATCTACGTTGCCAGATATCAGTGGAAACTACATCCGTTATGATGGAAATGCATGGCAACATGGAATTTGAAGAGAGTTTTTTAGCCCGTCCAATGTCGTTCATTCCCTGCCACACTAGCACAAATTACTTCCAAAACCTGACGTGCTCGGTGTAGAAGGGCCCTGAACGGACCAGATTCACTTGTTGTAGGGTTATTTCCATCGAAACTTTAGGGACATTGCCCTGAAACGCATCGCTTATCTAAAGGTTGTGCCAAACAAGGTGTGGAATGGGTTTATTCGCCAAGTTTCTAAACTTTTCACCTGAAAAGGTTGCATGCTCCATGACGTAGCACGCATGAGTGCCACTCCAGGGCCTTCTAGAATGTCTCCGTTGCCAGATATCAGTCGAAACGACATCCGATATGATGGAAATACATGACAACATGGAACTTGAAGAGAATTTTTAGCTCTTCCAATGTTATTCTTTCCCTGCGACGCTACCACAAATTAGTTCCAGAACCTAACGTGCTCTGTGTAGAAGGGCCGTCAATGGACCAGATTCACTTATTGTAGGGTTATTTTCATCGAAACTTTAAGGACATTGCCCTAAAACGCATCACTTATCCAAAGGTTGTGCCAAACAAGGTGAGGAATGTGTTTATTCGCCAAGTTTCTAAACTTTTCACCTGAAATGGTTGCATGCTCCATGACGTAACACGCATGAGTGCCACTCCAGGGCCTTGCAGAATGTCTCCGTTGCCAGATATCAGTCGAAATGACATCCGTTATGATGGAAATGCATAACAACATGGAATTTGAAGAGAGTTTGTAGCTCGTCCAATGTCGTTATTTCCCTGCCACACTATCACAAATTACTTCCTAAACCTGACGTGCTCGGTGTAGAAGGGCCCTCAACGGACCAGATTCACTTGTTGTAGGGTTATTTCCATCGAAACTTTAAGGACATTGCCCTAAAACGCATCGCTTATCCAAAGGTTGTGCCAAACAAGGTGAGGAATGTGTTTATTCGCCAAGTTTCTAAACTTTTCACCTGAAAAGGTTGCATGCTCCATGACGTAGCACGCATCAGTGCCACTCCAGGGCCTTGTAGAATGTCTCCGTTGCGAGATATCAGTCGAAACGACATCCGTTATGATGGAAATGCATGACAACATGGAATTTGAAGAGAGTTTTTTAGCTCGTCCAATGTCGTTCTTTCCTTGCCACACTACCGCAAATTACTTCCTAAACCTAACGTGCTCAGTGTAGAAGGGCCCTCAACGGACCAGATTCACTTGTTGTAGGGTTATTTCCATCGAAACTTTAAAGACATTGCCCTAAAACACATCGCTTATCTAAAAGTTGTGCCAAACAAGGTGAGGAATGTGTTTATTCGCCAAGTTTCTAAACTTTTCACCTAAAATGGTTGCATGCTCCATGACGTAGCACGCATGAGTGCCACTCCAGGGCCTTGCAGAATGTCTCCGTTGCCAGATATCAGTCGAAACGACATCCGTTATGACGGAAACGCCTGAAAACATGGAATTTGAAGAGAGTTTTTTAGCCCGTCCAATGTCGTTCTTTCCCTGCCACACTACCACCAATTACTTCCTAAACTTGACGTGCTCAGTGTAGAAGGGCCCTCAACGGACCAGATTCACTTGTTGTAGGGTTATTTCCATGAAATCTTTAAGGACATTGCCCTAAAACGCATCGCTTATCTAAAGATTGTGCCAAACAAGGTGAGGAATGTGTTTATTCGCCAAGTTTCTAACCTTTTCACCTGAAAAGGTTGCATGCTCCATGACGTAGCACGCATGAGTGCCACTCCAGGACCTTATAGAATATCTCCGTTGCCAGATATCAGTCGAAACGACATCCGTTATGATGGAAATGCATGACAACATGGAATTTGAAGAGAAGTTTTAGCTCTTCCAATGTTATTCTTTCCCTGCGACGCTACCACAAATTAGTTCCAGAACCTGACGTGCTCTGTGTAGAAGGGCCCTCAATGGACCAGATTCACTTATTGTAGGGTTATTTCCATCGAAACTTTAAGGACATTGCCCTAAAATGCTTCGCTTATCTAAAAGTTGTCCCAAACAAGGTGAGGAATGTGTTTATTCGCCAAGTTTCTAAACTTTTCTCCTGAAAAGGTTGCATGGTCCATGAGGTAGCACACATGAGTGCCACTCCAGAGCCTTGTAGAATGTCTCCATTGAAAGATATCAGTGGAAACTACATCCGTTATGATGGAAATGCATGACTACATGGAATTTGAAGAGAGTTTTTTAGCCCGTCTAATGTCGTTCTTTCCCTGTCACACTAGCACAAATTACTTCCTAAACCTGACGTGCTCATTGTAGAAGGGCCCTCAACGGACCAGATTCACTTGTTGTAGGGTTATTTCCATCGAAACTTTAAGGACATTGCCCTAAAACGCATCGCTTTTCTAAAAGTTGTGCCAAACAAGGTGAGGAATGTGTTTATTCGCCAAGTTTCTAAACTTTTCACCTGAAATGGTTGCATGCTCCATGACGTAGCACCCATGAGTGCCACTCCAGGGCCTTGCAGAATGTCTCCGTTGCCAGATATCAGTCGAAACAACATCCTTTATGATGGAAACGCCTGACAACATGGAATTTGAAGAGAGTTTGTAGCCCGTCCATTGTCGTTCTTTCACCGCCACACTACCACAAATTACTTCCTAAACCTGATGTGCTCGGTGTAGAAGGGCCCTGAACGGACCAGATTCAGTTGTAGTAGGGTTATTTCCATCGAAACTTTAAGGACATTGCCCTGAAACGCATCGCTTATCTTATGGTTGTGCCAAACAAGGTGAGGAATGTGTTTATTCGCCAAGTTTCTAAACTTTTCACCTGAAAAGGTTGCACGCTCCATGACGTAGCACGCATGAGTGCCACTCCAGGGCCTTGTAGAATGTCTCCGTTGCCAGATATCAGTCGAAACGACATCCATTACGATGGAAACGCATGACATGGAATTTGAAGAGAGTTTTTTAGCCCGTCCAATGTCGTTCTTTCCCTGCCACACTACCACAAATTACTTCCTAAACCTGACGTGCTCGGTGTAGAAGGGCACTCAACGGACCAGATTCACTTGTTGTAGGGTTATTTTCATCGAAACTTTAAGGACATTGCCCTAAAACGCATCGCTTATCTAAAGATTGTGCCAAAGAAGGTGAGGAATGTGTTTATTCGCCAAGTTTCTAAACTTTTCACCTAAAAAGGTTGCATGCTCCATGACGTAGCACGCATGAGTGCCACTCCAGGGCCATGCAGAATGTCTCCGTTGCCAGATATCAGTCGAAACGACATCCGTTATGATGGAAACGCCAGACAACATGGAGATTGAAGAGAGTTTTTTAGCCCGTCCAATGTCGTTCTTTCCCTGCCACACTACCACAAATTACTTCCTAAACCTGACGTGCTCGGTGTACAAGGGCCCTCAACGGACCAGATTCACTTGTTGTAGGGTTATTTCCGTGGAAACTTTAAGGACATTGCCCTAAAACGCATCGCTTATCTAAACGTTGTGCCAAACAAGGTGAGGAATGTGTTTATTCGCCAAGTTTCTAAACTTTTCACCTGAAAAGGTTGCATGCTTCATGATGTAGCACGCATGAGTGCCACTCCAGGGCCTTGTAGAATGTCTCCGTTGCCAGATACCAGTCGAAACGATATCCGTTATGATGGAAATGCATGACAACATGGAATTTGAAGAGAATTTTTAGCTCTTCCAATGTTATTCTTTCCCTGCGACGCTACCACAAATTAGTTCCAGAACCTGATGTGCTCTTTGTAGAAGGGCCCTCAATGGACCAGATTCACTTACTGTAGGGTTATTTCCATCGAAACTTTAAGGACATTGCCCTAAAACGCATCGCTTATCCAAAGGTTGTGCCAAACAAGGTGAGGAATGTTTTTATTCGCCAAGTTTCTAAACTTTTCACCTGAAAGGGTTGCATGCTCCATGACGTAGCACGCATGAGTGCCACTCCAGGGCCTTGTAGAATGTCTCCGTTGCCAGATATCAGTCGAAACAACATCCGTTATGATGGAAATGCGTGACAACATGGAATTTGAAGAGAGTTATTTAGCCCGTCCAATGTCGTTCTTTCCCTGCCACACTACCACAAATTACTTCCTAAACCTGACGTGCTCGGTGTAGAAGGGCCCTCAACGGACCAGATTCACTTGTTGTAGGGTTATTTCCATCGAAACATTAAGAACATTGCCCTCTAACGCATCGCTTATCTAATGGTTGTGCCAAACAAGGTGAGGAATTTGTTTATTCGCCAAGTTTCTAAACTTTTCACCTGAAAAGGTTGCATGCTCCATGACGTAGCACGCATGAGTGCTACTCCAGGGCCTTGTAGAATCTCTACGTTGCCAGATATCAGTCGAAACGACATCCGTTATGATGGAAATGCATGACAACATGGAATTTGAAGATAATTTTTAGCACTTCCAATGTTATTCTTTCCCTGCGACGCTACCACAAATTAGTTTCAGAACCTGTCGTGCTCTGTGTAGAAGGGCCCTCAATGGACCAGATTCACTTACTGTAGGGTTATTTCCATCGAAACTATAAGGACATTGCCCTAAAACGCATCGCTTATCCAAAGGTTGTGCCTAACAAGGTGAGGAAAGTGTTTATTCGCCAAGTTTCTAAACTTTTCACCTGAAATGGTTGCATGCTCCATGACGTAGCACGCATGAGTGCCACTCAAGGGCCTTGTAGAATATCTCCGTTGCCAGATATCAGTGGAAACTACATCCGTTATGATGGAAACGCATGACAACATGGAATTTGAAGAGAGTTTTTTAGCCCGTCCAATGTCGTTCTTTCCCTGCCACACTACCACAAATTACTTCCTAAACCTGACGTGCTCGGTGTAGAAGGGCACTCAACGGACCAGATTCACTTGTTGTAGGGTTATTTTCATCGAAACTTTAAGGACATTGCCCTAAAACGCATCGCTTATCTAAAGGTTGTGCCAAAGAAGGTGAGGAATGTGTTTATTCGCCAAGTTTCTAAACTTTTCGCCTAAAAAGGTTGCATGCTCCATGACGTAGCACGCATGAGTGCCACTCCAGGGCCTTGCAGAATGTCTCCGTTGCCAGATATCAGTCGAAACGACATCCGTTATGATGGAAACGCCAGACAACATGGAATTTGAAGAGAGTTTTTCAGCCCGTCCAATGTCGTTCTTTCCCTGCCACACTACCACAAATTACTTCCTAAACCTGACGTGCTCGGTGTACAAGGGCCCTCAACGGACTAGATTCACTTGTTGTAGGGTTATTTCCGTGGAAACTTTAAGGACATTGCCCTAAAACGCATCGCTTATCTAAACGTTGTGCCAAACAAGGTGAGGAATGTGTTTATTCGCCAAGTTTCTAAACTTTTCACCTGAAAGGGTTGCATGCTCCATGACGTAGCACGCATGAGTGCCACTCCAGGGCCTTGTAGAATGTCACCATTGCCAGATATCAGTCGAAACGACATCCGTTATGATGGAAATGCATGACAACATGGAATTTGAAGAGAGTTTGTAGCCTGTCCAATGTCGTTCTTTCCCTGCGACACTACCACAAATTAGTTCCAGAACCTGACGTGCTCAGTGAGGAAGGGCCCTCAACAAACCAGATTCACTTGTTGTAGGGTTATTTCCATCAAAACTTTAAGGACATTGCCCTAAAACGCATCGCTTATCCAAAGGTTGTGCCAAACAAGGTGAGGAATGTGTTTATTCGCCAAGTTTCTAAACTTGTCACCTGACATGGTTGCATGCTCCATGACGTAGCACGCATGAGTGCCACTTAAGGGCCTTGGAGAATATCTCCGTTTCCAGATATCAGTGGAAACTACATCCGTTATGACGGAAACGCATGACAACATGGAATATGAAGAGAGTTTTTTAGCCCGTCCAATGTCGTTCTTTCCCTGCCACACTACCACAAATTACTTGCTGAACCTGACGTGCTCGGTGTAGAAGGGCCCTCAACGGACCAGATACACTTGTTGTAGGGTTATTTCCATCGAAACTTTAAGGACATTGCCCTAAAACGCATCGCTTATCTAAAGGATGTGCCAAACAAGGTGAGGAATGTGTTTATTCGCCAAGTTTCTAAACTTTTCACCTGAAATGGTTGCATGCTCCATGACGTAGCACGCATGAGTGCCACTCCAGGGCCTTGCAGAATGTCTCCGTTGCCAGATATCAGTCGAAACGACATCCGTTATGATGGAAATGCATTGCAACATGGAATTTGAAGAGAGTTTGTAGCCTGTCCAATGTCGTTCTTTCCCTGTGACGCTACCACAAATTAGTTCCAGAACCTGACGTGCTCGGTGTAGAAGGGCCCTCAATGGACCAGATTCACTTGTTGTAGGGCTATTTCCATCGAAACTTTAAGGACATTGCCCTAAAACGCATTGTTTATCCAAAAGTTGTGCCAAACAAGGTGAGGAATGTGTTTATTCGCCAAGTTTCTAAACTTTTCACCTGAAAAGGTTGCATGCTCCATGACGTAGCACGCATGAGTGCCACTCCAGGGCCTTGCAGAATGTCCCCGTTGCCAGATATCTGTCGAAACGACATCCGTTATGATGGAAACGCCTGACAGCATGGAATTTGAAGAGAGTTTTTTAGCCCGTCCAATGTCGTTCTTTCCCTGCCACACTACCACAAATTACTTCCTAAACCTGATATGCTCGGTGTAGAAGGGCACTCAACGGACAAGATTCACTTGTTGTAGGGTTATTTCCATCGAAACTTTAAGGACATTGCCCTAAAACGCATTGCTTATCTAAAGGATGTGCCAAACAAGGTGAGGAATGTGTTTATTCGCCAAGTTTCTAAACTTTTCACCAGAAAATTTAGCATGCTCCATGACGTAGCACGCATGAGTGCCACTCCAGGGCCTTGTAGAATGTCTCCGTTGCCAGATATCAGTCGAAGCAACATCCGTTATGATGGAAATGCAAGACAACATGGAATTTGAAGAGAGTTTTTTAGCCCGTCCAATGTCGTTCTTTCCCTGCCACACTACCACAAATTACTTCCTAAACCTGACGTGCTCGGTGTAGAAGGGCACTCAACGGACCAGATTCACTTGTTGTAGGGTAATTTCCATCGAAACTTTAAGGACATTGCCCTAAAACGCATCGCTTATCTAAAGGTTGTGCCAAACAAGGTGAGGAATGTGTTTATTCGCCAAGTTTCTAAACTTTTCACCTAAAAAGGTTGCATGCTCCATGACGTAGCACGCATGAGTGCCACTCCAAGGCCATGCAGAATGTCTCCGTTGCCAGATATCAGTCGAAACGACATCCGTTATGATGGAAAAGCCTGACAACATGGAATTTGAAGAGAGTTTTTTAGCCCGTCCAATGTCGTTCTTTCCCTGCCACACTACCACAAATTACTTCCTAAGCCTGACGTGCTCGGTGTAGAAGGGCCCTCAACGGACCAGATTCGCTTGTTGTAGGGTTATTTCCGTGGAAACTTTAAGGACATTGCCCTAAAACGCATCGCTTATCTAAAGGTTGTGCCAAACAAGGTGAGGAATGTGTTTATTCGCCAAGTTTCTAAACTTTTCACCTGAAAAGGTTGCATCCTCCATGACGTAGCACACATGAGTGCCACTCCAGGGCCTTGTAGAATGTCATCGTTGCTAGATATCAGTCGAAACGACATCCGTTATGATGGAAATGCATGACAACATGGAATTTGAAGAGAATTTTTTAGCTCTTCCAATGTTATTCTTTCCCTGCGACGCTACCACAAATTAGTTCCAGAACATGACGTGCTCTGTCTAGAAGGGCCCTCAATGGACCAGATTCACTTATTGTAGGGTTATTTCCATCAAAACATTAAGGACATTGCCCTAAAACGCATCGCTTATCCAAAGGATGTGCCAAACAAGGTGAGGAATGTGTTTATTCGCCAAGTTTCTAAACTTTTCACCTGAAATGGTTGCTTGCTCCATGACGTAGCGTGCATGAGTGCCACTGCAGGGCCTTGCAAAATGTCCCCGTTGCCAGATATCAGTCGAAATGACATCTGTTATGATGGAAATGCATGACAACATGGAATTTGAAGAGAGTTTGTAGCCCGTCCAATGTCGTTCTTTCCCTGCCACACTACCACAAATTACTTCCTAAACCTGACGTGCTCAGTGTAGAAAGGCCCTCAACGGACTAGATTCACTTGTTGTAGGGTTATTTCCGTGGAAACTTTAAGGACATTGCCCTAAAACGCATCGCTTATCTAAAGGTTGTGCCAAACAAGGTGAGGAATGTGTTTATTCGCCAAGTTTCTAAACTTTTCTCCTGAAAAGGTTGCATCCTCCATGACGTAGCACACATGAGTGGCACTCCAGGGCCTTGTAGAATGTCACCGTTACCAGATATCAGTCGAAACGACATCCGTTATGATGGAAATGCATGACAACATGGAATTTGAAGAGAATTTTTTAGCTCTTCCAATGTTATTCTTTCCCTGCGACGCTACCACAAATTAGTTCCAGAACATGACGTGCTCTGTGTAGAAGAGCCCTCAATGGACCAGATTCACTTATTGTAGGGTTATTTCCATCAAAACTTTAAGGACATTGCCCTAAAACGCATCGCTTATCCAAAGGTTGTGCCAAACAAGGTGAGGAATGTGTTTATTCGCCAAGATTCTAAACTTTTCACCTGAGATGGTTGCATGCTCCATGACGTAGCACGCAGGAGTGCCACTCAAGGGCCTTGTAGAATATCTCCGTTTCCAGATATCAGTGAAACTACATCCGTTATGACGGAAACGCATGACAACATGGAATTTGAAGAGAGTTTTTTTGCCCGTCCAATGTCGTTCTTTCCCTGCCACACTACCACAAATTACTTGCTGAACCTGACGTGCTCGGTATAGAAGGTCCCTCAACAGACCAGATTCACTTGTTGTAGTGTTATTTCCATCGAAACTTTAAGGACATTGCCCTAAAACGCATCGCTTATCTAAAGGATGTGCCAAACAAGGTGAGGAATGTGTTTATTCGCCAAGTTTCTCAACTTTTCACCTGAAAATGTAGCATGCTCTATGACGTAGCATGCATGAGTGCCACTCCAGGGCCTTGTAGAATGTCTCCGTTGCCAGATATCAGTCGAAACAACATCCGTTATGATGGAAATGCATGACAACATGGAATTTGAAGAGAGTTTTTTAGCCCGTCCAATGTCGTTCTTTCCCTGCCACACTACCACAAATTACTTTCTAAACTTGACGTGCTTGGTGTAGAAGGGCACTCAACGCACGAGATTCACTTGTTGTAGGGTTATTTCCATCGAAACTTTAAGGACATTGCCCTAAAACGCATCGCTTATCTAAAGGTTGTGCCAAACAAGGTGAGGAATGTATTTATTCGCCAAGTTTCTAAACTTTTCACCTAAAAAGGTTGCATGCTCCATGACGTAGCACGCATGAGTGCCACTCCAGGGCCTTGTAGAATATCTCCCTTTCTAGATATCAGTCGAAACGACATCCGTTATGACGGAAACGCATGACAACATGGAATTTGAAGAGAGTTTTTTTGCCCGTCCAATGTCGTTCTTTCCCTGCCACACTACCACAATTTACTTGCTGAACCTGACGTGCTCAGTGTAGAAGGGCCCTCAACAGACCAGATTCACTTATTGTAGGGTTATTTCCGTGGAAACTTTAAGGACATTGCCCTAAAACGCATCGCTTATCTAAAAGTTGTGCCAAACAAGGTGAGGAATGTGTTTATTCGCCAAGTTTCTAAACTTTTCACCTGAAATGATTGCATGCTCCATGACGTAGCACGCATGAGTGCCACTCCAGGGCCTTGCAGAAAGTCTCCGTTGCCTGATATCAGTCGAAACGACATCCGTTATAATGGAAATGCATGACAACATGGAATTTGAAGAGAGTTTGTAGCCCGTCCAATGTCGTTCTTTTCCTGCGACGCTACCACAAATTAGTTCCAGAACATGATGTGCTCTGTGTAGAAGGGCCCTCAATGGACCAGATTCACTTCTAGTAGGGTTATTTCCATCGAAACTTTAAGGACATTGCCCTAAAACGCATCGCTTATGCAAAGGTTGTGCCAAACAAGGTGAGGAATGTGTTTATTCGCCAAGTTTCTAAACTTTTCACCTGAGAAGGTTGCATGCTCCGTGACATAGCACACATGAGTGCTACTCCAGGGCCTTGTAGAATATCTCCGTTGCCAGATATCAGTCGAAACAACATCCGTTATGATGGAAACGCATGACAACATGGAATTTGAAGAGAGTTTTTTAGCCCGTCCAATGTCGTTCTTTCCCTGCCACACTACCACAAATTGCTTCCTAAACCTGACGTGCTCGGTGTAGAAGGGCACTCAATGGACCAGACTCACTTATCGTAGGGTTATTTCCATCGAAACTTTAAGGACATTGCCCTAAAACGCATCGCTTATCCAAAGGATGTGCCAAACAAGGTGAGGAATGTGTTTCTTCGCCAAGTTTCTAAACTTTTCACCTGAAATGGTTGCTTGCTCCATGACGTAGCGCGCATGAGTGCCACTCCAAGGCCTTGCAAAATGTCCCCGTTGCCAGATATCAGTCGAAATGACATCCGTTATGATGGAAATGCATGACAACATGGAATTTGAAGAGAGTTTGTAGCCCGTCCAATGTCGTTCTTTCCCTGCCACACTACCACAAATTACTTCCTAAACCTGACGTGCTCAGTGTAGAAGGGCCCTCAACGGACCAGATTCACTTGTTGTAGGGTTATTTCCGTGGAAACTTTAAGGACATTGCCCTAAAACGCATCGCTTATCTAAAGGTTGTGCCAAACAAGGTGAGGAATGTGTTTATTCGCCAAGTTTCTAAACTTTTCTCCTGAAAAGGTTGCATCCTTCATGACGTAGCACAGATGAGTGCCACTCCAGGGCCTTGTAGAATGTCACCGTTGCCAGATATCAGTCGAAACGACATCCGTTATGATGGAAATGCATGACAACATGGAATTTGAAGAGAATTTTTTAGCTCTTCCAATGTTATTCTTTCCCTGCGACGCTACCACAAATTAATTCCAGAACATGACGCGCTCTGTGTAGAAGGGCCCTCAATGGACCAAATTCACTTATTGTAGGGTTATTTCCATCAAAACTTTAAGGACATTGCCCTAAAACGCATCGCTTATCCAAAGGTTGTGCCAAACAAGGTGAGGAATGTGTTTATTCGCCAAGTTTCTAAACTTTTCACCTGAGATGGTTGCATGCTCCATGACGTAGCACGCATGAGTGCCACTCAAGGGCCTTGTAGAATATCTCCGTTTCTAGATATCAGTGGAAACTACATCCGTTATGACGGAAACGCATGACAACATGGAATTTGAAGAGAGTTTTTTAGCCCGTCCAATGTCGTTCTTTCCCTGCCACACTACCACAAATTACTTGCTGAACCTGACGTGCTCGGTGTACAAGGGCCCTCAACGGACCAGATTCACTTGTTGTAGGGTTATTTCCATCGAAACTTTAGGGACATTGCCCTAAAACGCATTGCTTATCTAAAGGATGTGCCAAACAAGGTGAGGAATGTGTTTATTCGCCAAGTTTCTAAACTTTTCACCAGAAAATGTAGCATGCTCCATGACGTAGCACGCATGAGTGCCACTTCAGGGCCTTGTACAATGTCTCCGTTGCCAGATATCAGTCGAAGCAACATCCGTTATGATGGAAATGCAAGACAACATGGAATTTGAAGAGAGTTTTTTAGCCCGTCCAATGTCGTTCTTTCCCTGCCACACTACCACAAATTACTACCTAAACCTGACGTGCTCGGTGTAGAAGGGCGCTCAACGGACCAGATTCACTTGTTGTAGGGTTATTTCCATCGAAACTTTAAGGACATTGCCCTAAAACGCATCGCTTATCTAAAGGTTTTGCCAAACAAGGTGAGGAATGTGTTTATTCGCCATGTTTCTAAACTTTTCACCTAAAAAGGTTGCATGCTCCATGACATAGAACGCATGAGTGCCACTCCAGGGCCATGCAGAATGTCTCCGTTGCCAGATATCAGTCGAAACGACATCCGTTATGATGGAAAAGCCTGACAACATGGAATTTGAAGAGAGTTTTTTAGCCCGTCCAATGTCGTTCTTTCCCTGCCACACTACCACAAATTACTTCCTAAACCTGACGTGCTCGGTGTAGAAGGGCCCTCAACGGACCAGATTCACTTGTTGTAGGGTTATTTCCATCGAAACTTTAAGGACATTGCCCTAAAACGCATCGCTTATCTAAAGGTTGTGCCAATCAAGGTGAGGAATGTGTTTATTCGCCAAGTTTCTAAACTTTTCACCTGAAAAGGTTGCATGCTCCATGACGTAGCACGCATGAGTGCCACTCCAGGGCCTTGTAGAATGTCTCCGTTGCCAGATATCAGTCGAAACGACATCCGTTATGATGGAAATGCATGACAACATGGAATTTGAAGAGAGTTTTTTAGCCCGTCCAATGTCGTTCTTTCCCTGCCACACTACCACAAATTACTTCCTAAACCTGACGTGCTCGGTGTAGAAGGGCCCTCAACGGACCAGATTCACTTGTTGTAGGGTTATTTCCATCGAAACTTTAAGGACATTGCCCTAAAACGCATCGCTTATCCAAAGGTTGTGCCAAACAAGGTGAGGAATGTGTTTATTCGCCAAGTTTCTAAACTTTTCACCTGAAAAGGTTGCATGCTCCATGACGTAGCACGCATGAGTGCCACTCCAGGGCCTTGTAGAATGTCTCCGTTGCCAGATATCAGTCGAAACGACATCCGTTATGATGGAAATGCATGACAACATGGAATTTGAAGAGAGTTTTTTAGCCCGTCCAATGTCGTTCTTTCCCTGCCACACTACCACAAATTACTTCCTAAACCTGACGTGCTCGGTGTAGAAGGGCCCTCAACGGACCAGATTCACTTGTTGTAGGGTTATTTCCATCGAAACTTTAAGGACATTGCCCTAAAACGCATCGCTTATCTAAAGGATGTGCCAAACAAGGTGAGGAATGTGTTTATTCGCCAAGTTTCTAAACTTTTCACCTGAAAAGGTTGCATGCTCCATGACGTAGCACGCATGAGTGCCACTCCAGGGCCTCGCAGAATGTCCCCGTTGCCAGATATCTGTCGAAACGACATCCGTTATGATGGAAACGCCTGACAGCATGGAATTTGAAGAGAGTTTTTTAGCCCGTCCAATGTCGTTCTTTCCCTGCCACACTACCACAAATTACTTCCTAAACCTGACGTGCTCGGTGTAGAAGGGCCCTCAACGGACCAGATTCACTTGTTGTAGGGTTATTTCCATCGAAACTTTAAGGACATTGCCCTAAAACGCATCGCTTATCTAAAGGTTGTGCCAAACAAGGTGATGAATGTGTTTATTCGCCAAGTTTCTAAACTTTTCACCTGAAAAGGTTGCATCCTCCATGACGTAGCACACATGAGTGCCACTCCAGGGCCTTGTAGAATGTCTCCGTTGCCAGATATCAGTCGAAACGACATCCGTTATGATGGAAATGCATGATAACATGGAATTTGAAGAGAATTTTTTAGCTCTTCCAATGTTATTGTTTCCCTGCGACGCTACCACAAATTAGTTCCAGAACATGACGTGCTCTGTGTAGAAGGGCCCTCAATGGACCAGATTCACTTATTGTATGGTCATTTCCATCAAAACTTTAAGGTCATTGCCCTAAAACGCATCGCTTATCCAAAGGTTGTGCCAAACAAGGTGAAGAATGTGTTTATTCGACAAGTTTCTAAACTTTTCACCTGAGATGGTTGCATGCTCCGTGACGTAGCACGCATGAGTGCCACTCAAGGGCCTTGTAGAATTTCTCCGTTTCCATATATCAGTAAAACTACATCCGTTATGACGGAAACGCATGACAACATGGAATTTGAAGAGAGTTTTTTAGCCCGTCCAATGTCGTTCTTTCCCTTCCACACTACCACAAATTACTTGCTGAACCTGACGTGCTCGGTGTAGAAGGTCCCTCAACGGACCAGATTCACTTGTTGTAGTGTTATTTCCATCGAAACTTTAAGGACATTGCCCTAAAACGCATCGCTTATCTAAAGGATGTGCCAAACAAGGTGAGGAATGTGTTTATTCGCCAAGTTTCTCAATTTTTCACCTGAAAATGTAGCATGCTCCATGACGTAGCATGCATGAGTGCCACTCAAGGGCCTTGTAGAATATCTCCGTTTCCAGATATCAGTGGAAACTACATCCGTTATGACGGAAACGCATGACAACATGGAATTTGAAGAGAGTTTTTTAGCCCGTCCAATGTCGTTCTTTCCCTGCCACACTACCACAAATTACTTGCTGAACCTGACGTGCTCGGTGTAGAAGGGCCCTCAACGGACCAGATTCACTTGTTGTAGGGTTATTTCGATCGAAACTTTAAGGACATTGCCCTAAAACGCATCGCTTATCTAAAGGATGTGCCAAACAAGGTGAGGAATGTGTTTATTCGCCAAGTTTCTAAACTTTTCACCTGAAATGGTTGGATGCTCCATGACGTAGCACGCATGAGTGCCACTCCACGGCCTTGCAGAATGTCTCCGTTGGCAGATATCAGTCGAAACGACATCCGTTATGATGGAAATGCATGACAACATGGAATTTGAAGAGAGTTTGTAGCCTGTCCAATGTCGTTCTTTCCCTGCGACGCTACCACAAATTAGTTCCAGAACCTGACATGCTCGGTGTAGAAGGGCCCTCAATGGACCAGATTCACTTGTTGTAGGGTTATTTCCATCGAAACTTTAAGGACATTGCCCTAAAATGCATCGCTTATCTAAAGGTTGTGCCAAACAAGGTGAGGAATGTGTTTATTCGCCAAGTTTCTAAAGTTTTCACCTCAAAAGGTTGCACGCTCCATGACGTAGCACGCATGAGTGCCACTCCAGGGCCTTGTGGAATATATCCGTGTCCAGATATTAGTCGAAGCGACATCCGTTATGACGGAAACGCATGACAACATGGAATTTGAAGAGAGTTTTTTAGCCCGTCCAATGTCGTTCTTTCCCTGCCACACTACCACAAATTACTTGCTGAACCTGACGTGCTCGGTGTAGAAGGGCCCTCAACGGACCAGATTCACTTGTTGTAGGGCTATTTCCGTGGAAACTTTAAGGACATTGCCCTAAAACGCATCGCTTATCTAAAGGTTGTGCCAAACAAGGTGAGGAATGTGTTTATTCGCCAAGTTTCTAAACTTTTCACCTGAAATGGTTGCATGCTCCATGACGTAGCACGCATGAGTGCCACTCCAGGGCCTTGCAGAATGTCTCCGTTGCCAGATATCAGTCGAAACGACATCCGTTATGATGCAAATGAATGACAACATGGAATTTGAAGAGAGTTTGTAGCCCGTCCAATGTCGTTCTTTTCCTGCGATGCTACCACAAATTAGTTCCAGAACATGACGTGCTCTGTGTAGAAGGGCCCTCAATGGACCAGATTCACTTATTGTAGGGTTATTTCCATCAAAACTTTAAGGACATTGCCCTAAAACGCATCGCTTATCCAAAGGTTGTGCCAAACAAGGTGAGGAATGTGTTTATTCGCCAAGTTTCTAAACTTTTCACCTGAGAAGGTTGCATGCTCCATGACGTAGCACGCATGAGTGCCACTCCAGGGCCTTGTAGAATGTCTCCATTGCCAGATATCAGTCGAAAGAACATCCGTTATGATGGAAACGCATGACAACATGGAATTTGAAGAGAGTTTTTTAGCCCGTCCAATGTCGCTCTTTCCCTGCCACACTACCACAAATTGCTTCCTAAACCTGACGTGTTCGGTGTAGAAGGTCACTCAACGGACCAGATTCACTTGTTGTAGGGTTATTTCCATCGAAACTTTAAGGACATTGCCCTAAAACGCATCGCTTATCTAAAGGTTGTGCCAAACAAGGTGAGGAATGTGTTTATTCGTCAAGTTTCTAAACTTTTCACCTAAAAAGGTTGCATGCTCCATGACATAGCACGCATGAGTGCCACTCCAGGGCCTTGCAGAATGTCTCCATTGCCAGATATCAGTCAAAATGACATCCGTTATGATGGAAACGCATGACAACATGGAATTTGAAGAGGGTTTTTTAGCCCGTCCAATGTCGTTCTTTCCCTGCCACACTACCACAAATTACTGTTAACACCAGAATTTGGTAAGCCCCGAAGTCCTCATCGGCCCAAGATCCATATCGGCTCGAAGCTAGTATCGGCCTAGAGTTCTATATCGGCCGATGGGGGTTATCTTAAACCAACCACCAACAGCAGTCGGATTCTTCTTAGATTCGAGAAGATCTTATCCGGAGAAGACCGAGTTTGAGGAGGATGCGGCTTGTATCTTTTAATTAGGATAAGTTTGTTAGTTTCCTTCTTATCTTTAGGAAAGTGTGTTAGTGTCCGGCAAGGACTTTATCTTTTTCTGTTTTATCTTTAGGAAAGTTTGAGTCCTAATCTGTTAGGATCTTTGTTAGTTTATGGTTATAATATGTAAGCCTAAGGTTCATGTAAATCATCTCACGATCAATACAACTTCGGCGCATCGCCAATCTTTACTTTTCGTCTCCTTCGGCGAGTCCATGCCCTTCTCGCGAGGGGTAAGTCTCGTTATGGCTGCCTGTGCTGTCGGGGCTAGGGCTTCGATGTTCTGATCTTGGCAACGTAAGCACCTACTATCTTATATCTTAGTCAATCTGGTTCGGCTTCTCGATTTAGCCTTATCGGTCGAGATTCGTTTTAGGGTTTATGCCGGTATAGACTAAATCGCCTTGCTAGATTAGATTGGCTAAGGTATCTACCACCCTGAAAATCAGTCAAGGGCTTGATTGTCTAGATCTTGCGTTTCTTTTCATACTTAGTGCTGTATCAGTTCGGTTTGACCTACTAAGTGGTGATTAGAACCGTAATCTCTAGCCTGCTTGTTGGCTGCCAATAAGGGTTTCATCGGGGTTTCAGCCGATGAGTTATATGGATGTTGCCTAGGCCTAAGAGTTTTACATATAGATTGGATCTGGCTGATGACAATAGAGTATTTATTGTTTATCTGCTTATTGAGAGTTTATGTCATCGGACCTCCGGCCGATGTGTGCTTTAATTCTCAGATCAATATTTGTTTTATCATATGGTTGGATTATGCTATATTGTATTGCCATGTTATCATGTTATCGTCAGCCTATTGCTTCTATGTAGATGTTTGCTTGGTATACAGCCGATGGTTTGAAACCCTAACTACATCGGCTGGCATTGGCATCGGCCGGAATGGCACTATTGGTTCATCGGCCGATCGGTTGTTTCTGCTCTATCGGCTCATCGGCCGATAGATTGTTTTTGCTATCGGCCAAAAGGCCGATACGCTATATGTTCTGTTGTTTTGCATATCTTGTCAGTAGCAGGATTAAACTGACTGGCACGCCTGCGCTTCATCAATTTTAGGACCTGCACTGGAGCTAAGCAGATCTCCCAGGCCTTCGTGTGTCCGCGCGCCGGATCCTCATCGGCGGTACAGATTTGGCGTCAACACATTTTTGGCATGCCCAGTGGGACCGTGTTTTGGACAACAGATTTTTACACGGCGTGTGGAATCCACAAATGCAATAATATGTCTGATCAGGAAGTCAAGGCCAAGGAAGAACAATTCCTCCAGCCGATGGATATAAGGGAAGAACAATCTCTTAAGCCGGTAGAGGAAGAAGAAGAGCCGATGGATGATGAGACGCTGCAGAAGATAGTTGATGAAATCGTTCGTCGCACTGTGTTTGATTGATCTGGAGTTTTGGTGAGTACATTATATGGTTTGATCGAGAAGATAATCCCTAGAGTAATTGCCTTCAGAAATCAGACTGGGGGGCAAATCGACGAGCAATTTTAGCATCATCGGCAACAGCGGCATTGGCTTGGGGGGCAAGTAGATCAGCATCAGCCTGGAGAGCCATATCAACAATATCGGCCAGAAGAAACTCAAAGATATCAGTCTAAAGAAGATTGGGCCGATATGATTGCAAAGGTAACAGAGGAGCAGTTTGGGATTAAACTTAAGGATCAGATTTCTGTGTATCGGCCGCCATATCCTGATTGGTTCGACAGAGTTCCTTTTCCAGGCCGATACAAGATTCCAGACTTCTTTCAATTCTCAGGGCAAGATAATATGACTACAATGGAACATATCAGCCGATTCTTAGCTCAGTGTGGGGAGGCGTCGGCTGAAGAGGCTCTGAAAGTTAGATTATTTCCGTTGTCTTTGACTAGATCGGCCTACACATGGTTTTCGTCATTGCCGCCAAACTCGATCAGAGGTTGGGCCGATCTTGAGAAGCAATTTCATCAGTACTTTTTTGCTGGGGGCAATGAGTTAAAGTTTTTAGATTTGATTTTAGTCAAACAGCAAGAAGGGGAATCGACTGTGGAGTATGTTCAAAGATTTCGTGATGTCCGCAACCGATGTTATAGTTTGAGCCTAAGTGATGAACAACTAGCAGATCTTGCGTTCCAAGGGTTGTCAGCGTCTATCAAGAATAGATTCTTTTCCCACGAATTTGACAGCCTGGCTCATCTAATACAGAAGGTATCGGCTTACGAGAGCCGATGTCAAGAAGAAAAGAAGAATTGGTTTTGGGGTGGTCAAGGTCAGACACAGGATAATTTTGAAGCATGACTTCTCATACTCCAAAACTGGGGGCATGTGTTAACACCAGAATTTGGTAAGCCCCGAAGTCCTCATCGGCCCAAGATCCATATCGGCTCGAAGCTAGTATCGGCCTAGAGTTCTATATCGGCCGATGAGGGTTATCTTAAACCAACCACCAACAGCAGTCGGATTCTTGTTAGACTCGGGAAGATCTTATCCAGAGAAGACCGAGTTTGAGGAGGATGCGGCTTGTATCTTTTAAATAGGATAAGTTTGTTAGTTTCCTTCTTATCTTTAGGAAAGTGTGTTAGTGTCCGGCAAGGACTTTATCTTTTTCTGTTTTTTCTTTATGAAAGTTTGAGTCCTAATCTGTTAGGATCTTTGTTAGTTTATGGGTATAAATATGTAAGCCTAAGGTTCATGTAAATCATCTCACGATCAATACAACTTCGGCGCATCGCCAATCTTTACTTTTCGCCTCCTTCGGCGAGTCCATGCCCTTCTCGCGAGGGGTAAGTCTCGTTATGGCTGCCTGCGCTGTCGGGGTTAGGGCTTCGATGTTCTGATCTTGGCAACGTAAGCACCTACTATCATATATCTTAGTCAATCTGGTTCAGCTTCTCGATTTAGCCTTATCGGACGAGATTCGTTTTAGGGTTTATGCCGATATCGACTAAATCGCCTTGCTAGATTAGATTGGCTAAGGTATCTACCACCCTGAAAATCAGTCAAGGGCTTGATTGTCTAGATCTTGCGTTTCTTTTCATACTTAGTGCTGTATCAGTTCGGTTTGACCTACTATGTCGTGATTAGAACCGTAATCTCTAGCCTGCTTGTTGGCTGCCAATAAGGGTTTCATCGGGGTTTCAGCTGATGAGTTATCTGGATGTTGCATCGGCCTAAGAGTTTTACATATAGATTGGATCTGGCCAATGACAACAGAGTATTTATTGTTTATCTGCTTATTGAGAGTTTATGTCATCGGACCTCCGGCCGATGTGTGCTTTAATTTTCAGATCAATATTTGTTTTATCGTATGGTTGGATTATGCTATATTGTATTGCCATGTTATCATGTTATCGTCTGCCGATTGCTTCTATGTAGATGTTTGCTCAGTATACAGCCGATGGTTTGAAACCCTAACTACATCAGCTGGCATTGGCATCGGCCGGAATGGCACTATTGGTTCATCGGCCGATCGGTTGTTTCTGCTCTATCGGCTCATCGGCCAATAGATTGTTTTTGCTATCGGCCGAGAGGCCGATACGCTATATGTTCTGTCGTTTTGCATATCTTGTCCGTAGCAAGATCAAAATGACTGGCACGCCTGCGCTTCATCAATCTTAGGACCTACACTGGAGCTAAGCAGATCTCCCAGGCCTCTGCCTGTCCGCGCGCCGGATCCTCATCGGCGGTACGGATTTGGCGTCAACAATTACTTCCTAAACCTGACGTGCTCGGTGTAGAAGGGCCCTCAATGGACCAGATTCACTTGTTGTAGGGTAATTTCCATTGAAACTTTAAGGACATTGCCCTAAAACGCATCGCTTATGTAAAGGTTGTGCCAAACAAGGTGAGGAATGTGTTTATTCGCCAAGTTTCTAAACTTTTCACCTGAAAAGGTTGCATGCTCCATGACGTAGCAGGCATGAGTGCCACTCCAGGGCCTTGTAGAATGTCTCCGTTGCCAGATATCAGTCGAAACGACATCCGTTATGATGGAAATGCATGACAACATGGAATTTGAAGAGAATTTTTTAGCTCTTCTAATGTTATTCTTTCCCTGCGACGCTACCACAAATTAGTTCCAGAACCTGACGTGCTCTATGTAGAGGGGCCCTCAACGGACCAGATTCACTTATTGTAGGGTTATTTCCATCGGAACTTTAAGGACATTGCCCTAAAACGCATCGCTTATCCAAAAGTTGTGCCAAACAAGGTGAGGAATGTGTTTATTCACCAAGTTTCTAAACTTTTCACCTGAAAAGGTTGCATGCTCCATGACGTAGCACGTATGAGTGCCATGCAAGGGCCTTGTAGAATATCTCCGTTGCCAGATATCAGTGGAAACTACATCCGTTATGATGGAAATGCCTGACAACATGGAATTTGAAGAGTGTTTTTTAGCTCGTCCAATGTCGTTCTTTCCCTGCCACACTACCACAAATTAGTTGCTGAACCTGACGTGCTCGGTGTAGAAGGGCCATCAACGGACCAGATTCACTTGTTGTAGGGTTATTTCCATCGAAACTTTAAGGACATTGCCCTAAAACACATCGCTTGTCCAAAGGTTGTGCCAAACAGGGCGAGGAATGTGTTTATTCGCCATGTTTCTAAACTCTTCACCTGAAAAGGTTGCATGCTCCATGACGTGGCACGCATGAGTGCCACTCCAGGGCCTTGTAGAATGTCTCCGTTGCCAGATATCAGTCGAAACGACATCCGTTATGATGGAAAAGCATGGCAACATGGAATTTGAAGAGAGTTTTTTAGCCCATCCAATGTCGTTCTTTCCCAGCCACACTACCACAAATTACATCCTAAACCTGACGTGCTCGGCATAGAAGGGCACTCAACGGACCAGATTCACTTGTTGTAGGGTTATTTCCATCAAAATTTTAAGGACATTGCCCTAAAACGCATCGCTTAGCTAAAAATTGTGCCAAACAAGGCGAGGAATGTGTTTATTCGCCAAGTTTCTAAACTTTTCACCTGAAAAGGTTGCATGCTCCATGACGTAGCACGCATGAGTGCCACTCCAGGGCCTTGTAGAATGTCTCCGTTGCCAGATATCAGTCGAAACGACATCCGTTATGATGGAAATGCATGACAACATGGAATTTGAAGAGAGCTTTTTAGCTCGTCCAATGTCGTTCTTTCCCTGCCACACTACCACAAATTACTTCCTAAA
>BDMV01000006.1:19411552-19434841 GCA_008326285.1 Oryza officinalis
GTGTAGAAGGGCCCTCAACGGACCAGATTCACTTATTGTAGGGTTATTTCCATCGAAACTTTAAGGACATTGCACTAAAACGCATCGCTTATCCAAAAGTTGTGCCAAACAAGGTGAGGAATGTGTTTATTCGCCAAGTTTCTAAACTTTTCACCTGAAAAGGTTGCATGCTCCATGATGTAGCACGCATGAGTGCCACTCATGGGCCTTGTAGAATATCTCTGTTGCCAGATATCAGGGGAAACTACATCCGTTATGATGGAAATGCATGACAACATGGAATTTGAAGAGAGTTTTTTAGCCCGTCCAATGTCGTTCTTTCCCTGCCACACTACCACAAATTACTTGCTGAACCTGATGTGCTCGGTGTAGAAGGGCACTCAACGGACCAGATTCACTTGTTGTAGGGTTATTTCCATCAAAATTTTAAGGACATTGCCCTAAAACGCATCGCTTAGCTAAATGTTGTGCCAAACAAGGCGAGGAATGTGTTTATTCGCCAAGTTTCTAAACTTTTCACTTGAAAAGGTTGCATGCTCCATGACGTAGCACGCATGAGTGCCACTCCAGGGCCTTGTAGAATGTCTCCGTTGCCAGATATCAGTCGAAACGACATCCGTTATGATGGAAATTCATGACAACATGGAATTTGAACAGAGCTTTTTAGCTCGTCCAATGTCGTTCTTTCCCTGCCACACTACCACAAATTACTTCCTAAATCTGACGTGCTCGGTGTAGAAGGGTCGTCAACGGACCTGGTTCACTTGTTGTAGGGTTATTTCCATCGAAACTTTAAGGACATTGCCCTAAAACACATCGCTTAACTAAAGGTTGTTGCAAACAAGGTGAGGAATGTGTTTATTCACCAAGTTTCTAAACTTTTCACCTGAAAAGGTTGCATGCTCCATGACGTAGCACGCATGAGTGTCACTCCAGGGCCATGTAGAATGTCTCCGTTGCCAGATATCAGTCGAAACGACATCCGTTATGATGAAAATGCATGACAACATGGAATTTGAAGAGAATTTTTTAGCTCTTCCAATGTTACTCTTTCCCTGCGACGCTACCACAAATTAGTTCCAGAACCTGACGTGCTCTGTGTAGAAGGGCCCTCAATGTACCAGATTCACTTATCGTAGGGTTATTTCCATCGAAACTTTATGGACATTGCCCTAAAACGCATCGCTTATTAAAAAGTTGTGCCAAACAAGGTGAGGAATGTGTTTATTCGCCAAGTTTCTAAACTTTTCACCTAAAAAGGTTGCATCCTCCATGACGTAGCACGCATGAGTGCCACTCCAGGGCCTTGTAGAATGTCTCCGTTGCTAGATATCAGTCGAAACGACATCCGTTATGATGGAAATGCATGACAACATTGAATTTGAAGAGAGTTTTTTAGCCCGTCCAATGTCGTTCTTTCCCTGCCACACTACCTCAAATTACTTGCTGAACCTGACGTGCTTAGTGTAGAAGGTCCCTCAACGGACCAGATTCACTTGTTGTAGGGTTATTTCCATCGAAACTTTAAGGACATTGCCCTAAAACGCATCGCTTATCCAAAGGTTGTGCCAAACAAGATGTGGAATCTGTTTATTCACCAAGTTTCTAAACTTTTCACCTGAAAAGGTTGCATGCTCCATGACGTAGCACGCATGAGTGCCACTCCAGGGCCTTGTAGAATGTCTCCGTTACCAGATATCAGTCGAAACAACATCCGTTATGATGGAAATGCATGAGAAGATGGAATTTGAAGAGAGTTTTTTAGCCCGTCCAATGTCGTTCTTTCCCTGCCACACTACCACAAATTACTTGTTGAACCTGACGTGCTCGGTGTAGAAGGGCCCTCAACGGACCAGATTCACTTGTTGTTGGGTTATTTCCATCAAAACTTTGAGGTCATTTCCCTAAAACGCATCGCTTATGTAATGGTTGTGCCAAAAAAGGTGAGGAATGTGTTTATTCGCCAAGTTTCTAAACTTTTCACCTGAAAAGGTTGCATGCTCCATGACGTAGCACGCATGAGTACCACTTCAGGGCCTTGTAGAATGTCTCCGTTGCCAGATATCAGTCGAAACGACATCCGTTATGATGGAAATGCAGGACAACATGGAATTTCAAGAGAATTTTTTAGCTCTTCCAGTGTTATTCTTTACCTGCGACGCTACCACAAATTAGTTCCAGAACCTGACGTGCTCTGTGTAGAAGGGCCCTCAACGGACCAGATTCACTTATTGTAGGGTTATTTCCATCGAAACTTTAAGGACATTGCCCTAAAACACATCGCTTGTCCAAAGGTTGTGCCAAACAGGGCGAGGAATGTGTTTATTCGCCATGTTTCTAAACTCTTCACCTGAAAAGGTTGCATGCTCCATGACGTGTCACGCATGAGTGCCACTCCAGGGCCTTGTAGAATGTCTCCGTTGCCAGATATCAGTCGAAACGACATCCGTTATGATGGAAAAGCATGGCAACATGGAATTTGAAGAGAGTTTTTTAGCCCATCCAATGTCGTTCTTTCCCTGCCACACTACCACAAATTACATCCTAAACCTGACGTGCTCGGCATAGAAGGGCACTCAACGGACCAGATTCACTTGTTGTAGGGTTATTTCCATCAAAATTTTAAGGACATTGCCCTAAAACGCATCGCTTAGCTAAAAATTGTGCCAAACAAGGTGAGGAATGTGTTTATTCGCCAAGTTTCTAAACTTTTCACCTGAAAAGGTTGCATCCTCCATGACGTAGCACGCATGAGTGCCACTCCAGGGCCTTGTAGAATGTCTCCATTGCTAGATATCAGTCGAAACGACATCCGTTATGATGGAAATGCATGACAACATGGAATTTGAAGAGAGTTTTTTAGCCCGTCCAATGTCATTCTTTCCCTGCGACACTACCACAAATTACTTCCTAAACCTGATGTGCTCGGTGTAGAAGGGTCCTCAACGGACCAGATTCACTTGTTGTAGGGTTATTTCCATCGAAACTTTAAGGACATTGCCCCAAAACGCATCGCTTATCTAAAGGTTGTGCCAAACAATGTGAGGAATGTGTTTATTTGCCAAGTTTCTAAACTTTTCACCTGAAAAGGTTGCATGCTCCATGACGTAGCATGCATGAGTGCCACTCCAGGGCCTGGTAGAATGTCTCCGTTGCCAGATATCAGTCGAAACGACATCCGTTATGGTGGAAATGCATGACAACATGGAATTTGAAGAGAATTTTTTAGCTCTTCCAATGTTATTCTTTCCATGCGACGCTACCACAAATTAGTTCCAGAACCTGACGTGCTCTGTGTAGAAGGGCCCTCAATGGACCAGATTCACTTATTGTTGGGTTATTTCCATGGAAACTATAAGGACATTGCCCTAAAACGCATCGCTTATCTAAAAGTTGTGCCAAACAAGGTGAGGAATGTGTTTATTCGCCAAGTTTCTAAACTTTTCACCTGAAAAGGTTGCATACTCCATGACGTAGCACGCATGAGTGCCGCTCTAGGGCCTTGTAGAATGTCTCTGTTGCCAGATATCAGTCGAAACGACATCCGTTATGATGGAAATGCATGACAACATTGAATTTGAAGAGAGTTTTTTAGCCCGTCCAATGTCGTTCTTTCCCTGCCACACTACCTCAAATTACTTGCTGAACCTGACGTGCTCCATGTAGAAGGTCCCTCAACGGACCAGATTCACTTGTTGTAGGGTTATTTCCATCGAAACTTTAAGGACATTGCCCTAAAACGCATCGCTTATCCAAAGGTTGTGCCAAACAAGATGTGGAATGTGTTTATTCACCAAGTTTCTAAACTTTTCACCTGAAAAGGTTGCATGCTCCATGACGTAGCACGCATGAGTGCCACTCCAGGGCCTTGTAGAATGTCTCCGTTACCAGATATCAGTCGAAACAACATCCGTTATGATGGAAATGCATGAGAAGATGGAATTTGAAGAGAGTTTTTTAGCCCGTCCAATGTCGTTCTTTCCCTGCCACACTACCACAAATTACTTGTTGAACCTGACGTGCTCAGTGTAGAAGGGCCCTCAACGGACCAGATTCACTTGTTGTAGGGTTATTTCCATCAAAACTTTGAGGTCATTGCCCTAAAACGCATCGCTTATCTAATGGTTGTGCCAAACAAGGTGAGGAATGTGTTTATTCCCCAAGTTTCTAAACTTTTCACCTGAAAAGGTTGCATGCTCCATGACGTAGCACGCATGAGTACCACTGCAGGGCCTTGTAGAATGTCTCCGTTGCCAGATATCAGTCGAAACGACATCCGTTATGATGGAAATGCAGGACAACATGGAATTTCAAGAGAATTTTTTAGCTCTTCCAGTTTTATTCTTTCTCTGCGACGCTACCACAAATTAGTTCCAGAACCTGACGTGCTCTATGTAGAAGGGCCCTCAACAGACCAGATTCACTTATTGTAGGGTTATTTCCATCGAAACTTTAAGGGCATTGCACTAAAACGCATCGCTTATCCAAAAGTTGTGCCAAACAAGGTGAGGAATGTGTTTATTCGCCAAGTTTCTAAACTTTTCACCTGAAAAGGTTGCATGCTCCATGACGTAGCACGCATGAGTGCCACTCAAGGGCCTTGTAGAATATCTCCGTTGCCAGATATCAGGGGAAACTACATCCGTTATGATGGAAATGCAAGACAACATGGAATTTGAAGAGAGTTTTTTAGCCCGTCCAATGTTGTTCTTTCCCTGCCACACCACCACAAATTACTTCCTAAACCTGACGTGCTCGGTGTAGAAGGGTCCTCAACGGACCAGATTCACTTGTTGTAGGGTTATTTCCATCGAAACTTTAAGGACATTGCCCTAAAACACATCGCTTATCTAAAGGTTGTGCCAAACAAGGTGAGGAATGTGTTTATTCGCCAAGTTTCTAAACTTTTCACCTGAAAAGGTTGCATGCTCCATGACGTAGCACGCATGAGTGTCACTCCAGGGCCTTGTAGAATGTTTCCGTTGCCAGCTATCAGTTGAAACGACATCCGTTATGATGAAAATGCATGACAACATGGAATTTGAAGAGAATTTTTTGGGTCTTCCAATGTTATTCTTTCCCTGCGACGCTACCACAAATTAGTTCCAGAACCTGACGTGCTCTGTGTAGAAGGGCGCTCAATGGACCTGATTCACTTATTGTAGGGTTATTTCCATCGAAACTTTAGGGACATTGCCCTAAAACGCATCGCTTATCAGAAAGTTGTGCCAAACAAGGTGAGGAATGTGTTTATTCGCCAAGTTTCTAAACTTTTCACCTGAAAAGGTTGCATGCTCCATGACGTAGCACGCATGAGTGCCACTCCAGGGCCTTGTAGAATGTCTCTGTTGCCAGATATCAGTCGAAACGACATCCGTTATGATGGAAATGCATGACAACATGGAATTTGATGAGAGCTTTTTAGCTCGTCCAATGTCGTTCTTTCCCTGCCACACTACCACAAATTACATCCTAAATCTGACGTGCTCGGTGTAGAAGGGTCGTCAACGGACCAGATTCACTTGTTGTAGGGTTATTTCCATCGAAACTTTAAGGACATTGCCCTAAAACACATCGCTTATCTAAAGGTTGTTGCAAACAAGGTGAGGAATGTGTTTATTCGCCAAGTTTCTAAACTTTTCACCTGAAAAGGTTGCATGCTCCATGACGTAGCCCGCATGAGTACCACTTCAGGGCCTTGTAGAATGTCTCCGTTGCCAGATATCAGTCGAAACGACATCCGTTATGATGGAAATGCAGGACAACATGGAATTTCAAGAGAATTTTTTAGCTCTTCCAGTGTTATTCTTTCCCTGCGACGCTACCACAAATTAGTTCCAGAACCTGACGTGCTCTGTGTAGAAGGGCCCTCAACGGACCAGATTCACTTATTGTAGGGTTATTTCCATCGAAACTTTAAGGACATTGCCCTAAAACGCATCGCTTATCCAAAGGTTGTGCCAAACAAGATGTGGAATGTGTTTATTCACCAAGTTTCTAAACTTTTCACCTGAAAAGGTTGCATGCTCCATGACGTAGCACGCATGAGTGCCACTCCAGGGCCTTGTAGAATGTCTCCGTTACCAGATATCAGTCGAAACGACATCCGTTATGATGCAAATGCATGACAAGATGGAATTTGAAGAGAGTTTTTTAGCCCGTCCAATGTCGTTCTTTCCCTGCCACACTACCACAAATTACTTGCTGAACCTAACGTGCTCGGTGTAGAAGGGCCCTCAACGGACCAGATTCACTTGTTGTAGGGTTATTTCCATCAAAACATTGAGGTCATTGCCCTAAAACGCATAGCTTATCTAATGGTTGTGCCAAACAAGGTGAGGAATGTGTTTATTCCCCAAGTTTCTAAACTTTTCGCCTGAAAAGGTTGCATGCTCCATGACGTAGCACGCATGAGTACCACTTCAGGGCCTTGTAGAATGTCTGCGTTGCCAGATATCAGTCGAAACGACATCCGTTATGATGGAAATGCAGGACAACATGGAATTTCAAGAGAATTTTTTAGCTCTTCCAGTGTTATTCTTTCCCTGCGACGCTACCACAAATTTGTTCAAGAACCTGACGTGCTCTATGTAGAAGGGCCCTCAACGGACCAGATTCACTTATTGTAGGGTTATTTCCATCGAAACTTTAAGGACATTGCACTAAAACGCATTGCTTATCCAAAAGTTGTGCCAAACAAGGTGAGGAATGTGTTTATTCGCCAAGTTTCTAAACTTTTCACCTGAAAAGGTTGCATGCTCCATGATGTAGCACGCATGAGTGCCACTCAAGGGCCTTGTAGAATATCTCTGTTGCCATATATCAGGGGAAACTACATCCGTTATGATGGAAATGCCTGACAACATGGAATTTGAAAAGAGTTTTTTAGCCCGTCCAATGTCGTTCTTTCCCTGCCACACTACCACAAATTACTTGCTGAACCTGATGTGCTCGGTGTAGAAGGGCCCTCAACGGACCAGATTCCATTGTTGTAGGGTTATTTCCATCGAAACTTTAAAGTCATTGCCCTAAAATGCATCGCTTATCTAATGGTTGTGCCAAACAAGGTGAGGAATGTGTTTATTCGCCAAGTTTCTAAACTTTTCACCTCAAAAGGTTGCATGCTCCAGGACGTAGCACGCATGAGTACCACTTCAGGGCCTTGTAGAATGTCTCCGTTGCCAGATATCAGTCAGAACGACATCCGTTATGATGGAAATGCATGACAAGATGGAATTTGAAGAGAGTTTTTTAGCCCGTCCAATGTCGTTCTTTCCCTGCCACACTACCACAAATTACTTCCTAAACCTGACGTGCTCGGTGTAGAAGGGTCCTCAACGGACCAGATTCACTTGTTGTAGGGTTATTTCCATCGAAACTTTAAGGACATTGCCCTAAAACACATGGCTTATCTAAAGGTTGTGCCAAACAAGGTGAGGAATGTGTTTATTCGCCAAGTTTCTAAACTTTTCACCTGAAAAGGTTGCATGCTCCATGACGTAGCACGCATGAGTGCCACTCCAGGGCCTTGTAGAATGTCTCCGTTGCTAGATATCAGTCGAAACGACATCCGTTATGATGGAAATGCATGACATCATGGAATTTGAAGTGAGTTTTTTAGCCCGTCCAATGTCGTTCTTTCCCTGCCACACTACCACAAATTACTTCCTAAACCTGACATGCTCGGTGTAGAAGGGTCCTCAACGGACCAGATTCACTTGTTGTAGGGTTATTTCCATCGAAACTTTAAGGACATTGCCCCAAAACGCATCGCTTATCTAAAGGTTGTGCCAAACAAGGTGTGGAATGTGTTTATTCGCCAAGTTTTTAAACTTTTCAGCTGAAAAGGTTGCATGCTCCATGACGTAGCACGCATGAGTGTCACTCCAGGGCCATGTAGAATGTCTCCGTTGCCAGATATCAGTCGAAACGACATCCGTTATGATGAAAATGCATGACAACATGGAATTTGAAGAGAATTTTTTAGCTCTTCCAGTGTTATTCTTTCCCTGCGACGCTACCACAAATTTGTTCAAGAACCTGACGTGCTCTATGTAGAAGGGCTCTCAACGGACCAGATTCACTTGTTGTAGGGTTATTTCCATCGAAACTTTAAGGACATTGCCCTAAAACGCATCGCTTATCTAAAGGTTGTGCCAAACAAAGTGAGGAATGTGTTTATTCGCCAAGTTTCTAAACTTTTCACCTGAAAAGGTTGCATGCTCCATGACGTAGCACGCATGAGTGCCACTCCAAGGCCTTGCAGAATGTCTCCGTTGCCAGATATCAGTCGAAACAGCATCCGTTATGATGGAAATGCATGACAACATGGAATTTGAAGCGAGTTTTTTAGCCCGTCCAATGTCGTTCTTTCCCTGCCACACTACCACAAATTACTTCCTAAACCCGACGTGCTCGGTGTAGAAGAGCCCTCAACGGACCAGATTCACTTGTTGTAGGGTTATTTCCATCGAAACTTTAAGGACATTGCCCTAAAACGCATCGCTTATCTAAATGTTGTGCCGAATAAGGTGAGGTATGTGTTTATTCGCCAATTTTCTAAACTTTTCACCTGAAATGGTTGCATGCTCCCTGACATAGCACGCATTTCTACCACTCAAGGGCCTTGTAGAATATCTCCGTTGCCAGATATCAGTGGAAATGACATCCGTTATGATGGAAATGCCTGACAACATGGAATTTGAAAAGAGTTTTTTAGCCCGTGTAATGTCGTTCTTTCCCTGCCACACTACCACAAATTACTTGCTTAACCTGACGTGCTCGGTGTAGAAGGGCCCTCAACGGACCAGATTCACTTGTTGTAGGGTTATTTCCAACGAAACTTTAAGGACATTGCCCTAAAACGCATCGCTTATCCAAAGGTTGTGCCAAACATGGTGATGAATGTGTTTATTCACCAAGTTTCTAAACTTTTCACCTGAAAAGGTCGCATGCTCCATGACGTAGCACGCATGAGTGCCACTCCAGGGCCTTGCAGAATGTCTCCGTTGCCAGATATCAGTCGAAACGACATCCGTTATGATGGAAACGCATGACAACATGGAATTTGAAGAGAGTTTTTTAGCCCGTCCAATGTCGTTCTTTCCCTGCCACACTACCACAAATTACTTGCTGAACCTGACGTGCTCGGTGTAGAAGGGCCCTCAACGGACCAGATTCACTTGTTGTAGGGTTTTTTCCATAAAAACTTTGAGGTCATTGCCCTAAAACGCATCACTTATCTAATGGTTGTGCCAAACAAGGTGAGGAATGTGTTTATTCGCCAAGTTTCTAAACTTTTCACCTGAAAAGGTTGCATTCTCCATGACGTAGCTCGCATGAGTACCACTTCAGGACCTTGTAGAATGTCTCCGTTGCCAGATATCAGTCGAAACGACATCCGTTATGATGGAAATGCCGGACAACATGGAATTTCAAGAGAATTTTTTAGCTCTTCCAGTGTTATTCTTTCCCTGCGACGCTACCACAAATTAGTTCCAGAACCTGACGTGCTCTGTGTAGAAGGGCCCTCAACGGACCAGATTCACTAATTGTATGGTTATTTCCATCGAAACTTTAAGGACATTGCCCTAAAACGAATCGCTTATGCAAAAGTTGTGCCAAACAAGGTGAGGAATGTGTTTATTCGCCAAGTTTCTAAACTATTCACCGGAAAAGGTTGCATGCTCCATGACGTAGCACGCATGAGTGCCACTCAAGGGCCTTGTAGAATATCTCCGTTGCCAGATATCAGGGTAAACTACATCCGTTATGATGGAAATGCATGACAACATGGAATTTGAAGAGAGTTTTTTAGCCCGTCCAATGTCGTTCTTTCCTTGCGACACTACCACAAATTACTTCCTAAACCTGACGTGCTCGGTGTAGAAGGGACCTCAACGGACCAGATTCACTTGCTGTAGGGTTATTTCCATCGAAACTTTAAGGACATTGCCCTAAAACACATCGCTTATCTAACGGTTGTGCCAAACAAGGTGAGGAATGTGTTGATTCGCCAAGTTTCTAAACTTTTCACCTGAAAAGGTTGCATGCTCCATGACGTAGCACGCATGAGTGTCACTCCAGGGCCTTGTAGAATGTTTCCGTTGCCAGATATCAGTTGAAACGACATCCGTTATGATGAAAATGCATGACAACATGGAATTTGAAGAGAATATTTTGGGTCTTCCAATGTTATTCTTTCCCTACGACGCTACCACAAATTAGTTCCAGAACCTGACGTGCTCTGTGTAGAAGGGCGCTCAATGGACCAGATTCACTTATTGTAGGGTTATTTCCATCGAAACTTTATGGACATTGCCCTAAAACGCTTCGCTTATCAAAAAGTTGAGCCAAACAAGGTGATGAATGTGTTTATTCGCCAAGTTTCTAAACTTTTCACCTGAAAAGGTTGCATGCTCCATGACGTAGCACGCATGAGTGCCACTCCAGGGCCTTGTAGAATGTCTCCGTTGCTAGATATCAGTCGAAACGACATCCGTTATGATGGAAATGCATGACAACATGGAATTTGAAGAGAGTTTTTTAGCCCGTCCAATGTCGTTCTTTCCCTGCCACACTACCACAAATTACTTCCTAAACCTGACATGCTCGGTGTAGAAGGGTCCTCAATGGACCAGATTTACTTGTTGTAGGGTTATTTCCATCGAAACTTTAAGGACATTGCGCCAAAACGCATCGCTTATCTAAAGGTTGTGCCAAACAAGGTGTGGAATGTGTTTATTCGCCAAGTTTCTAAACTTTGCAGCTGAAAAGGTTGCATGCTCCATGACGTAGCACGCATGAGTGCCACTCCAGGGCCTTGTAGAATGTCTCTGTTGCCAGATATCAGTCGAAACGACATCCGTTATGATGGAAATGCATGACAACATGGAATTTGATGAGAGTTTTTTGGCCCGTCCAATGTCGTTCTTTCCCTGCCAGACTACCACAAATTAGTTCCTGAACCTGACGTGGTCGGTGTAGAAGGGCCCTCAACGGACCAGATTAACTTGTTGTAGGGTTATTTCCAGCAAAACTTTAAGGTCATTGCCCTAAAACGCATCGCTTATCTAATGGTAGTGCCAAACAAGGTGAGGAATGTGTTTATTCGCCAAGTTTCTAAACTTTTCACCTGAAAAGATTGCATGCTCCATGACGTTGCACGCATGAGTGTCACTCCAGGGCCATGTAGAATGTCTCCGTTGCCAGATATTAGTCGAAACGACATCCGTTATGATGGAAATGCATCACAACATGGAATTTGAAGGGAGTTTTTTAGCCCGTCCAATGTCGTTCTTTCCCTGCCACACTACCACAAATTACTTCCTAAACCTGATGTGCTCGGTGTAGAAGGGTCCTCAACGGACCAGATTCACTTGTTGTAGGGTTATTTCCATCGAAACTTTAAGGACATTGCCCCAAAACGCATCGCTTATCTAAAGGTTGTGCCAAACAAGGTGTGGAATGTGTTTATTAGCCAAGTTTCTAAACTTTTCAGCTGAAAAGGTTGCATGCTCCATGACGAAGCACGCATGAGTGCCACTCCAGGGCCTTGTAGAATGTCTCCGTTGCCAGATATCAGTCGAAACGACATCCGTTATGATGAAAATGCTCGACAACATGGAATTTGAAGAGAATTTTTTAGCTCTTCCAAGGTAATTCTTTCCCTGCGACGCTACCACAAATTAGTTCCAGAACCTGACGTGCTCTGTTTAGAAGGGCCCTCAATGGACCAGATTCACTTATCGTTGGGTTATTTCCATCGAAACTTTATGGACATTGCCCTAAAACGCATCGCTTATCCAAAGGTTGTGCCAAACAAGCTGAGGAATGTGTTTATTCGCCAAGTTTCTAAACTTTTCACCTGAAAAGGTTGCATCCTCCATGACGTAGCACGCATGAGTGCCACTCCAGGGCCTCGCAGAATGTCTCCGTTGCTAGATATCAGTCGAAACAACATCAGTTATGATGGAAATGCATGACAAGATGGAATTTGAAGAGAGTTTTTTAGCCCGTCCAATGTCGTTCTTTCGCTGCCACACCACCACAAATTACTTCCTAAACCTGACGTGCTCGGTGTAGAAGGGCACTCAACGGACCAGATTCACTTGTTGTAGGGTTATTTCCATGGAAACTTTAAGGACATTGCCCTAAAACACATCGCTTATCTAAAGGTTGTGCGAAACAAGGTGAGGAATGTGTTTATTTGCCAAGTTTCTAAACTTTTCACCTGAAAAGGTTGCATGCTCCATGACGTAGCACGCATGAGTGCCACTCTAGGGCCTTGTAGAATGTCTCTGTTGCCAGATATCAGTCGAAACGACATCCGTTATGATGGAAATGCATGACAACATGGAATTTAAAGAGAGTTTTTTAGCCCGTCCAATGTCGTTCTTTCCCTGCCACACTACCACAAATTACTTGCTGAACCTGACGTGCTCGGTGTAGAAGGTCCCTCAACGGACCAGATTCACTTGTTGTAGGGTTATTTCCATCGAAACTTTAAGGACATTGCCCCAAAACGCATCGCTTATCTAAAGGTTGTGCCAAACAAGGTGAGGAATGTGTTTATTTGCCAAGTTTCTAAACTTTTCACCTGAAAAGGTTGCATGCTCCATGACGTAGCACGCATGAGTGCCACTTCAGGGCCTTGTAGAATGTCTCCGTTGCCAGATATCAGTCGAAACGACATCCGTTATGATGAAAATGCATGACAACATGGAATTTGAAGAGAATTTTTTAGCTCTTCCAATGTTATTCTTTCCATGCGACGCTACCATAAATTAGTTCCAGAACCTCACGTGCTCTGTGTAGAAGGGCCCTCAATGGACCAGATTCAATTATTCTTGGGTTATTTCCTTGGAAACTTTAAGGACATTGCCCTAAAACGCATCGCTTATCTAAAAGTTGTGCCAAACATGGTGAGGAATGTGTTTATTCGCCAAGTTTCTAAACTTTTCACCTGAAAAGGTTGCATACTCCATGACGTAGCATGCATGAGTGCCACTCTAGGGCCTTGTAGAATGTCTCTGTTGCCAGATATCAGTCGAAACGACATCCGTTATGATGGAAATGCATGACAACATGGAATTTGAAGAGAGTTTTTTAGCCCGTCCAATGTCGTTCTTTCCCTGCCACTCTACCACAAATTACTTGCTGAACCTGACGTGCTCGGTGTAGAAGGTCCCTCAACGGACCAGATTCACTTGTTGTAGGGTTATTTCCATCGAAACTTTAAGGACATTGCCCTAAAACGCATCGCTTATCCAAAGGTTATGCCAAACAAGGTGAGGAATGTGTTTATTCACCAAGTTTCTAAACTTTTCACCTGAAAAGGTTGCATGCTCCATGACGTACCACGCATGAGTGCCACTCCAGGGCCTTGTAGAATGTCTCCGTTGCCAGATATCAGTCGAAACGACATCCGTCATGATGGAAATGCATGACAAGATGGAATTTGAAGAGAGTTTTTTAGCCCGTCCAATGTCGTTCTTTCCCTGCCACACTACCACAAATTACTTGCTGAACCTGACGTGCTCGGTGTAGAAGGGCCCTCAACGGACCAGATTCACTTGTTGTAGGGTTATTTCCATCAAAACTTTGAGGTCATTGCCCTAAAACGCATCGCTTATCTAATGGTTGTGCCAAACAAGGTGAGGAATGTGTTTATTCGCCAAGTTTATAAACTTTTCACCTGAAAAGTTTGCATGCTCCATGACGTAGCACGCATGAGTACCACTTCAGGGCCTTGTAGAATGTCTCCGTTGCCAGATATCAGTCGAAACGACATCCGTTATGATGGAAATGCAGGAAACATGGAATTTCAAGAGAATTTTTTAGCTCTTCCAGTGTTATTCTTTCCCGACGACGCTACCACAAATTAGTTCCAGAACCTGACGTGCTCTGTGTAGAAGGGCCCTCAACGGACCAGATTCACTTATTGTAGGGTTATTTCCATCGAAACTTTAAGGACATTGCACTAAAACGCATCGCTTATCCAAAAGTTGTGCCAAACAAGGTGAGGAATGTGTTTATTCGCCAAGTGTCTAAACTTTTCACCTGAAAAGGTTGCATGCTCCATGATGTAGCACGCATGAGTGCCACTCAAGGGCCTTGTAGAATATCTCTGTTGCCAGATATCAGGGGAAACTACATCCGTTATGATGGAAATGCATGACAACATGGAATTTGAAGAGAGTTTTTTAGCCCGTCCAATGTCGTTCTTTCCCTGCCACACTACCACAAATTACTTGCTGAACCTGACGTGCTCGGTGTAGAAGGGCCCTCAACGGACCAGATTCACTTGTTGTAGGGTTGTTTCCATCAAAACTTTGAGGTCATTGCCCTAAAACGCATCGCTTATCTAATGGTTGCGCCAAACAAGGTGAGGAATGTGTTTATTCGCCAAGTTTCTAAACTTTTCACCTGAAAAGGTTGCATGCTCCATGACGTAGCACGCATGAGTACCACTTCAGGGCCTTGTAGAATGTCTCCGTTGCCAGATATCAGTCGAAACGACATCCGTTATGATGGAAATGCGGGACAACATGGAATTTCAAGATAATTTTTTAGCTCTTCCAGTGTTATTCTTTCCCTGCGACGCTACCACAAATTAGTTCCAGAACCTGACGTGCTCTGTGTTGAAGGGCCCTCAACGGACCAGATTCACTTATTGTAGGATTATTTCCATCGAAACTTTAAGGACATTGCACTAAAACGCATCGCTTATCCAAAAGTTGTGCCAAACAAGGTGAGGAATGTGTTTATTCGCCAAGTGTCTAAACTTTTCACCTGAAAAGGTTGCATGCTCCATGATGTAGCACGCATGAGTGCCACCCAAGGGCCTTGTAGAATATCTCTGTTGCCAGATATCAGGAGAAACTACACCCGTTATGATGGAAATGCATGACAAGATGGAATTTGAAGAGAGTTTTTTAGCCCGTCCAATGTCGTTCTTTCCCTGCCACACTACCACAAATTACTTGCTGAACCTGATGTGCTCAGTGTAGAAGGGCCCTCAACGGACCAGATTCAATTGTTGTAGGGTTATTTCCATCGAAACTTTAAGGTCATTGCCCTAAAATGCATCGCTTATCTAATGGTTATGCCAAACAAGGTGAGGAATGTGTTTATTCGCCAAGTGTCTAAACTTTTCACCTGAAAGGGTTGCATGCTCCATGACGTAGCAGGCATGAGTACCACTTCAGGGCCTTGTAGAATGTCTCTGTTGCTAGATATCAGTCGAAACGACATCCGTTATGATGGAAATGCATGACAACATGGAATGTGAAGAGAATTTTTTAGCCCGTCCAATGTCGTTCTTTCCCTGCCACACTACCACAAATTACTTCCTAAACCTGACGTGCTCAGTGTAGAAGGGCCCTCAACGGACCAGATTCACTTGTTGTAGGGTTATTATCATCGAAACTTTAAGGACATTGCCCTAAAACACATCGCTTATCTAAAAGTTGTGCCAAACAAGGTGAGGAATGTGTTTATTCGCCAAGTTTCTAAACTTTTCACCTGAAAAGGTTGCATGCTCCATGACGTAGCAGGCATGAGTACCACTTCAGGGCCTTGTAGAATGTCTCCGTTGCCAGAAATCAGTCGAAACGTCATCCGTTATGATGGAAATGCAGGACAACATGGAATTTCAAGAGAATTTTTTAGCTCTTCCAGTGTTATTCTTTCCCTGCGACGCTACCACAAATTAGTTCCAGAACCTGACGTGCTCTGTGTAGAAGGACCCTCAACGGACCAGATTCACTTATTGTAGGGTTATTTCCATCGAAACTTTAAGGACATTGCCCTAAAACGAATCGCTTATCCAAAAGTTGTGCCAAACATGGTGAGGAATGTGTTTATTCGCCAAGTTTCTAAACTTTTCACCTGAAAAGGTTGCATGCTCCATGACGTAGCACGCATGAGTGCCACTCAAGGGCCTTGTAGAATATCTCCGTTGCTAGATATCAGGGGAAACTACATCCATTATGATGGAAATGCATGACAACATGGAATTTGAAGAGAGTTTTTTGGCCCGTCCAATGTCGTTCTTTCCTTGCCACACTACCACAAATTACTTCCTAAACCTGACGTGCTCAGTGTAGAAGTGCACTCAACAGACCAGATTCACTTGTTGTAGGGTTATTTCCATCGAAACGTTAAGGACATTGCCCTAAAACGCATCGCTTATCTAAAAGTTGTGCCAAACAAGGTGAGGAATGTGTTTATTCGCCAAGTTTCTAAAATTTTCACCTGAAAAGGTTGTATGCTCCCTGACGTAGCACGCATGAGTGCCACTCCAGGGCCTTGCAGAATGTCTCCGTTGCCAGATATCAGTCGAAACGACATCCGTTATGATGGAAATGCAAGACAACATGGAATTTGAAGAGAGTTTGTAGCCCGTCCAATGTCGTTCTTTCCCTGCCACACTACCACAAATTACTTCCTAAACCTGCGTGCTCGGTGTAGAAGGGCCCTCAACGGACCAGATTCACTTGCTGTAGGGTTATTTCCATCGAAATTTTAAGGACATTGCCCTAAAACGCATCGCTTATCTAAAAGTTGTGCCAAACAAGGTGAGGAATGTGTTTATTCGCCAAGTTCCTAAACTTTTCACCTAAAAAGGTTGCATGCTCCATGACGTAGCACGCATGAGTGCCACTCCAGGGCCTTGTAGAATGTCTCCGTTGCCAGATATCAGTCGAAACAACATTAGTTATGATGGAAATGCATGACAAGATGGAATTTGAAGAGAGTTTTTTAGCCCGTCCAATGTCGTTCTTTCCCTGCCACACTACCACAAATTACTTCCTAAACCTGACGTGCTCGGTGTAGAAGGGCACTCAACGGACCAGATTCACATGTTGTAGGGTTATTTCACTCGGAACTTTAAGGACATTGCCCTAAAACGCATCGCTTATCTAAAAGTTGTGCCTAACAAGGTGAGGAATGTGTTTATTCGCCAAGTTTCTAAACTTTTCACCTGAAAAGGTTGCATGCTCCATGACGTAGCAAGCATGAGTGCCACTCCAGGGCCTTGTAGAATGTCTCCGTTGCTAGATATCAGTCGAAACGACGTCCGTTATGATGAAAATGCATGACAACATGGAATTTGATGAGAGTTTTTTAGCCCGTCCAATGTCGTTCTTTCCCTGCCACACTACCACAAATAATGTAACATACCCAAAATTCTAGATTTCAACTTTTGCATTCTAAAACGTGGAAAATGATTTTCGTGAATTAGAGACACTAAAATTTTCCAACGAGAAACCTGGGCAAGTATAATAATACTAGTGTTGATATACAATTCATGATTATTTTAAAACCTTTTCGTTCATAGTTCAAAGAAAGAAAATAAAACATAGTTTGTGCATGTAATTGCATGATGTATGGTTGTGACTTAAGTCCTTTTATTTGTTTTTGGATTTTACTGGCATTTCATATTAGGACTCATGTGCATTAATTTAAAAACTGAAAGCAAATATTTAATGTATATTTACAAGGATGTAAAATATATGAAGTTGAGTAACTAAAATTATAAATCATGCTCAACAACATCATATTAGGTCAAGAATCATCTAAATATAATTTTACAGCATTTAATTATAATTTATAATAGGAAACATATAAGTAAAGATAAGCTTATTGAATATTTAAAAATAATTGGTGCAATATAAAATCATGGGGAAATTCATGTAGATGCTATGTAATATATAAATCTCACTAGAATTTTGGTATAATTTAATATGTACATTTGATACCCAAATAATTAGGTCAAAACAGTCAAACTATAATTTATTTTAAAACCCTAATCGGCAAAACGAACATACATCTTATATGTGTATTTTATCACATGAAAATGTATAGGGGTTGTAATTTATTAAAATACTAATCTATTTATCAGGAATTAATATAATTTTTCCAGATTTTATTTTGTAGGTTTGGACCTTTTAAAAATTCAAACAAAATTCGTCTGAACTGATTTTCTTTATTTCCCTGAGATTAAAATATAAATTATTTTTGTGTGAAACTAAAGAAAATGAAACCTAGGTATTTTTATCTATCTCCAGAAAAATCCACCTTATTTTATCTTGCAAAGAAATTGAGTTGTGGAATTGTGAAGAAGGGAGAAAGAAAGAAATAAGGAAAATATCCAAATCTGCCTAACAGTACATCTACACAATTTCCTACCCATCTCTCTCTCGTTACCTCTGTGCACATCCCTTGGACCCACACGACAGTGAGACGAGCTAGCTTCACTCCTGTGTCAACCTTTTCCACCGCTCAACCCAGGGAGAAAGAGAGAACGAGAGAGATCGGTGTTGGCATGCTCGACGCGTGGACTAGACGTGGCCGTCACCAAGCTCGCCCTCATCTGCTCCCAGCCACGTCGCAAGATCAATCTCTCCGTCCTAGAGCCGATTCAATCGAGGGAGGAAGCCCTCAGCCTCTCTGTCACCCTCACCATTGCCGCCGGCCGCAAGGAAGACGATGGTCCCATTCGCCGACAAGACGCGCTCCTCATCAACTCTTTCCCGTTCCATACTCCTCTCTCCATGCCGAGAAAATCTCCTTTTGACACCCTCCTGTTTCGTGCAGCTGATCGTCGGGAACGCCGTCGTGCCCACAGGGATGGGGCATGCACCGAGCGCCGCCGACAGGAGGTTGTTGCTGTTCCGGCTGCCATGGACCACCTCAAGCCGAGTCGTCGCGCCACCAACTTCCCCTCTTGGTCCTCTGCAAAAGCCCCCAAGAATTCCAACCAAAGTCACAGTGAGCATGGAGATCGGCATCGTCTTCTCCAGCTCCGGCCTGTTGGAACTGATCAAGCCGATCAGCCTCTCCTCACAAAACACTCGTCTCTTTGAGTGGAAACACACGGCACACATGAAGAGTACACGCACACACGCAAGAACACGAACTCCGGGAAGAAGAACTAGCACACAGAAGCTATTCGGTACTGCACACCAGCACCAGCACACACTTGTATTCCCTTCACCACGGCACACCCAGAACTGATTACATGCCCTGCTATTTAAACACGCACGCACACAAGCTAGCTAGTGGCCACGGCTCAAACGGCCAGCACGTCTTGCCGTGAGACCCGGGCAACCCACAAGCTAATCACCACTAATACATCTACATGCAAGATAAGCACGCGAACTGGCCGCACAACTCAACCAGCACCCGTCTCCCTGGATTACACGCAAGCCACTTCCACCTGCATGTCGCTAACTAACCCAAGCATGCAGATCACCACTTCTCACGCCAAGGCTCCTCCATTTGACTCGGCACTCTCCAAGCCAAAAGGAACTTCTGCATGCAAGCACCTACATGCAAATCACAGCCTGCACTAATCACTAATTCACGCACACCTGACACGACTGACAACTCACACAAATAGTAAACAACGAGATTATGTCTAACACGGCCGCCGAACACCATCATCGATTCCATCCTCTCCGGTGAGCCTCGGTCTAATTCGTTGCATGCACGTCCTCCCTAGATAGCCTTTGACCTCGTGCATACACTGTACTGGTGACTTCCCTTGCAGAACACGCAGCAGACATCATCCCTGGAGTTGCGCCATGCCGCCATGGAGCTTCGTCGTCCCTGCGCCTCTGCAGGCACTCCCAACCTTCTCCAGTATCACAGTGAGCATACAGGAACCTCTAAGGCTCACATGCATGCACATACTTAGCCAATACAAGGTCATAGGTGCATATGCACCACCACCAGGAACATCCTCCGCTCGGACTCGCCGCCGGCGCTACTCCGATGTCCACTAACCGAGAAAAGTAGAGGAATGGAATCGCAATAACGTGCTCTTCATTTTATCTTTTGGCCGCATCCCCAACCGAGTCTCCGTTTGTCGCCGGCACCGACGAGCAGAGGTGCCGGCCATGGCTGCTCTGCTGCATAGATCGATTGGAAAGGAAAGGGGACTTCATTGGTGAATTTGATGAATGCTAGGATTCAATCTGTAAATATTCTATCACTTACATGTGGACCCAGGATCTAATTAGAAATAGAGAAAAACTCGAGGACTCTTTATGGAAATGGCTATTGCACGTGCTTAAGGAGCTCGGGTTGATACCTAGAAACCCTAGAGACTTTTCTGCAAATTTACAGAGACTGACCTGTGGACCCATTGAGTTATATTTTGGAAATAAAATAGAAAAAGGTTAGATCAATATCTTTTCAATTGAAAAATTACTCAAAACTTGTGAAATTCATATAAAATCAAATATAACTCCTTTTGAGATGAAACCAACTCCAGTAGGTCCATAAAATTTTGAACTTTAATTTTGTGTAATAAAATCCTATGCTCACAGTAGGATTTTTATTTCTAAAATTTCAAATATGTAATAGTTGACATAGAACTTGTAAAAATTATAGAAAATTCATTTATAATCCAAATAGAGTGAACTAAATTTCTGTAGAACCATTAAAATATGAACTTTAATTTAGTAAAATAAAATATGGTACTTTATGTACAAGAAATAAAACTAAAATTGTAAGTCATATAAAAACACTTATTTGTAAAGTAAGACTTGTTTAATTTCTAAAAAATTAATAGTTCTTCCCAAAATTATGAATCCACTGCGGTTTACCTTAGAATTATGTACCATATGATTTAGATGAAATGAATTTGACAAAACTACCTCCTAAAACAAATTTAAACAAATAACCAACTCTCTTTTTATTGAACTTGTAAAATTCATCACTTTCAAAATAACAATGCTAAAATAGAAATTTTTTCACCTAAATTCATTTTAAGGGATAACTAACCCACTGTGAGGACTTCATGCATTTTAGAGCATTTTGGGTTTTTCGCATTATTTGAATGTTTATTCGTTTTGTACATTATGATTATTTAGATTTCGACGTTCCGAAGTACGTGGAGCCAGAACCTGAGTTTGATTGTGATTTCTCACAGCAGACAGGCAAGCACCTAAGCATATAGAACCTATGCTTTCTCTAAAAATGATTTGGTTGCAATCTATACGTATATATATGCATGCTTTGCCTAGATATTAATATTGTCGGTTTATGGTGTATGGGTAGAATCTATTTATGCATTTAGTTCTTGTGATATTGCTGTCCTTATACCCTATTACCACTGGTTGGGATCACTTGGGATGTCTTATTCATTAATGCTTAGCCATGCTTAGTGCTAATAGAGCTATAGGGATGGACAGTGCTATTAATTGTGGTATATAGACAACTTGCATTATTGGGCATAAAACTTGAGCACTTACACTAAATAATGGTTGATGAAATATGTTGGACTTGGACGGGTGATGGGGCGATGATGGGAGGTTGGTTTCCCCTGATGCAAGTAGCCCCGTCTAGGTCGTTAAGGACCGAACATTTTGACATCTAATCAAGCACCCTACGTACTTACCACATGCCTTATTTGGGACCGACTTGTTCTTACTAGTTCTACTGTGATCATTTATACCACGTTGGAGAGTCGTGAGGCAGGTAGCCTTTGGAGGGCCTCGGGTGCCTAGGTTTGGCCGGGGGTGCCTCCCGCGTGGCGCGCCCGCCTTGGTCACATCACGCACGCACGTGACTGAGTCGTCGGGAACCCCAGCGTGGTATAGGTGGTTGGGGTGGGGCTAAGAAAGGGCATGTAATGAGCTTGAATCATTTGTGTACCGCACTCAACGGGGTGTGTAGCATTTGACCCTTGTTCATTTTGTGTGGGTCCAGTTGTACACCTCTGATCAGAGTATAATCTATTCGAATAGCCGCGTCCTCGGTTATGGACAATGCTTGATGTGTTAGTCAGTTATGTTAGCATCAAATGTGGATTATTATGGATGGGATTATGTTTGATAGTGGGGTTGGCATGTTGTGCCATGTTGGTATGGACTTTGGTAGTCCTTGGTTGATGATGAGAGCGCCATTTGGGCTCATTTGCTTATACATTTCAGAATTATATACTTGCTGTCCATAAATTAAAATGATGCTAGATTTGCTCGTCCTTGCTTATTTTACTCATTAATGGCTCAATAAAATTAGCTTTATGCAAATATTGAACCTAGAGACCCACTATAAGCTAGAAAGCTTGCATACTTCTCTCTCCCTTATGTATATATAATTTTGGGTAAGACTTGCGAGTACATTTTGTACTTAACCCGATGTCTACAATTTCAGAAGAGGGCGTTGAAGAACTTGCTTGTTCTTACTACCCTACCGAGGGCGGTGAGGGTGGTGAGTAGCCTTTTTAGCTTGACTCTTGCCCCGGTTGGTTGCCCTTGTGGGATGGTTGGTAAACCACGGGTTTTACTTTTGCTTATGTGAATTTATGAAACTTCCGCTGCTATAGTTTGTATTGTATGATGGGTTGCTAAATCCCATTGTGATATATGTATTTTACTGTCCTTTTATCTACCACTGTGCATTTGTGATGTTTATCAATTGCTTGCGATGAAACTGCAAGGCTAGTCGCTTTTCCTAGGGACTAGCTGAGCACGAGTATGAATTTTGATCAATTGAGATGATGTAGAACTCTCGCAATTGGAGTCAAGTCTCCTGAGATGTGTAACACATCTGGTCGCCGCCTTCGTGTGGTTTGACGGGCACGTCTCAGGCTGAAGTTGACTGGCATGCGTAGTCCCAGCAATATCTCTTTTGCTCATTATTCGGCATTATGGATTTTATACCGAATGTTGTAAATTTTGTGATCATAGGCACATTGAGGTATGAGTGGCTATTTATGCGTGTATGGGTCCCACTCATCCAAAATTATGTGGTGGTCACAAAATACATTGTACGGTATAATTTCCGGGTGCCCACAAATAACTTCCTAAACCTGATGTGCTCGGTGTAGAAGGGCCCTCAACGGACCAGATTCACTTGTTGTAGGGTTATTTTCATCGAAACTTTAAGGACATTGCCCTAAAACGCATCGCTTATCTAAAGGTTGTGCCAAACAAGGCGAGGAATGTGTTTATTCGCCAAGTTTCTAAACATTTCACCAGAAAAGGTTGCATGCTCCATGAGGTAGCACGCATGAGTGCCACTCCAGGGCCTTGTAGAATGTCTCCGTTGCCAGATATCAGTCGAAACGACATCCGTTATGATGTAAATGCATGACAACATGGAATTTGAAGAGAGTTTTTTAGTCTGACCAATGTTGTTCTTTCCCTGCCACACTACCACAAATTACTTCCTAAACCTGACGTGCTCGGTGTAGAAGGGCACTCAATGGACCAGATTCTCTTATCGTAGGGTTATTTCCATCGAAACTTTAAGGACATTGCCCAAAAACGC
>BDMV01000006.1:19437396-19465536 GCA_008326285.1 Oryza officinalis
TTATATTGATTGGTTGGTTCGTATGGATTTACACTAGAGTACTAGCTAGTGTAGCTGCTCTCGTTATTCTTATCGGCCGATGCCATTAATTGATATTAATATGTCAGTGAAGGCTGATAAGATTAGATTCATGCTTTAATCTTACTTTATCACAAGTGAGCCGATATAACTTTGCCCTTTCGGCTGGGGCTATGACAATGCGACATCGGCCTATCGGCCGATCGACCATTGTTTTCTAACATGGTTTACTTGTTTTCTTGTTGATTGCAGATCAAATCAACTGGCATGCTCTACACACAACTAGGCAAGCCTTTGGACCTGCTGTTAATGGCGAAATTTGGTAACCGATTTGGAAAGGAAAGAGAAAGCCGAAGCAGAGAGGAAAGATTGAGTTGGAGTCGGACCAGGTTTCATATCGGACCCGGTAGCCGTATCGGACTGGGAAAGATGTTGCTGTAGAGAGCGTATCGACCGATACGGATTCGGTGTTAACGTGGGCCGATATGAGTTGTGAATTGATAGCGTCAACGTGGGCTTGGTCTGGGCTCGAGATAAGCTTTATGGGAGTTGCCAAATAGAGATAAAGCTCGATTTTAGACAATTGTATCTTGTAAATTAGGTAGTTTAGATCTAATCTGTGGCTTAAGTCTGCCGCAAGGACTTGTTTGTTAGTTGTAGATAAGATCGTGCCCTACAAGGGTTCTGTTGTAACCTCGGGTATAAATATCCCGATAGTTTGTACATAGAAACTCTCTTTCAATCAATCATACAACCAGATTAATCTATTTTCGGCGCATCGCCAACCCTCGCAAGAGGTTGACTCCTGACGAGTTCTTGCTTCCCTAGAGCAAGGTAAGAACTCGTACCCGACGATCTACATCGTCGCGGCAATCGTGTCGCTTTAGGCACTTTAAGACCTGATGATGTGATCGTCGTTTATCGTGTTTAGCTAATCTTGATGTGGTTTTCTAATTCCATCTTGCCAGCAGTTAACTCGTTTTAGGGTTTCTTGCCGACGATGATTGAATTAGTTTTCTCGTTTGGATTATCTAAGGCATTTACCATCCCCAAAAGCAATCGACGGCTTGATTTTCTTTGTGTTAAGTCTCGATTCACACTTTGAGTTGCTATCGACCTTAGTCTTGTTTTGAGATCTAACACAAAGCCTGTTTTTGATTGTAATTAAGGATAGCGCCGGGGTTTCAGCCGGTTTTATCTAATGCATGTGATTATTTATGTTTTTGCATGTGTTTGCCACTTATGCATGTGGATCGACGAATATAAATATATCGGTCATAGGGTGTTCTCTAGATCTCTCTGTGATTGGTGTATTTATATTGGCCGATTGGCTTGCATAAGTTTGCACTAGGGTATTAGCTAGTGTGTTTATCTTTATGAAATCCTCATCGGCTGACTGCAGTAGTTTACCATAGATATATTAATATGGGCCGATGAGATTAGGTCTGTTCAATTTACTTATTATTTTGAGTAAGCCGATACAGCTTTGCCCTATCGGCTGGGTGATAACAATGTGACATCGGTCTATCGGCCGATTGACCATTGTTTTCTAATACGGTTTACTTGTTTCTTGTTGATTGCAGATCAAATCAACTGGCACGCTCTACGCACGACTAGGCAAGCCGATTTGGACCTGCACTGGAGTTAAGCAGATCTCCTAGGCCGCCGTGGAAATGTAGAACCCGTTTGGTTGCAAGGCGGGTCTAAATTCTGCGCCAACACGCTTTTGGCACGCCCAGTGGGACCAAAGAACGCAAACTCTGCAACAGCAACAAAATCTCCTCAAGATGTCGAAGCAGGTCAAGATTTCCGAGGAGAACATCGTCCCTGTGACTGTCGACCAGCTCAATGCAGAGCAGAAGGCCGAGATGGAACAGCTGGTCGAGCAGTTCCAGAATATGTACCTGCAAACATATTCTAGGACTCGGCAAGGCACCTTGATCCAGAAATCCAAGGTAGTTATGCCGAGTCCCAGAGATGGAGCTGGCACGTTGTCGACAGCGGCACATGATCACACCGTCAAGACCGAGGACTCTACAGCGCCGACGTTGCAAGATAGGATTGACTCCGCAGTTCATTCTGCGCTAGTCAACCAGTCGGGGATTCTGGTGAACACATTGACCAATACGGTCAAATCGATCCTAGATGGGTCGATTCACCAGTACAACCCTCAGGGGCCGATTTTCTTACCAGAAAATAAGTTCCCTGCCTATCGGACCCTGAGGAACGACTTGAGCACGGCTCAGCCGACAGCGCCGATGCCACCCCCATCGGCGCAGCCAACGACGACACTGCCATTGGTCCTTACCAAGCAGACAGGAGGGAGCCCTCAGCATATCACGGAGGAGCAGTATGCACAATGGATCAAGGGGAAGCAACCTGCGATCGAGCCGATGCAGCAAGTCCCTGTCAACCAGCCATCGGCCGGACAGCTGCAAGCCCCAGTTTTCAACAATCCTCCACTACAGGCGGCTTACAATACGCCACAGGGCTACCACCAGCACACCGCAGGGCAATATGGCGCGGAAAACATGGATCACCACTACCAGCCATACTCCCCCAGGCAGTATCAAGCAGAGGGCTTGCAGCAATCATATCAGCAAGACCTCCCACATCGGCCCGCAGGATAATGGGCCGATATGATAGCCGAAGTGATGCGGGATCAGTTCGGCTTGAAGCCCAAGGAGAACTCTACAGTGTATCGGCACCCGTATCCCGAGGAATTTGACAGAGTACCATTGCCAGGCCGATACAAGATCCCAGACTTTTCGAAATTTTCGGGGCGGGATAATGTCTCGACATACGAGCATGTAAGCCGATTCCTAGCACAGTGCGGAGAGGCATCGGCTATCGAGGCTTTGAGGGAGAGATTTTTCCCTCTGTCCTTGTTAGGGTCTGCATTCACATGGTTTTCATCTTTACCCTGCAATTCCATCAGAGGATGGATCGATCTGGAGAAACAGTTTCACAGGTATTTCTATAACGACGTACAAGAGATGAAACTGTCCGATCTGACCGCCATTAGACAATGAGTCGACGAATCGGTCCTGGAGTATATTCAATGATTCAGGGACATAAGGAACAGATGCTACAGCCTTAGCCTGACCAATTCGCAGCTCGCCGATTTGGCGTTCCAAGGATTGGTAGGGCCGATACGCGAGAGGTTCTCCTCACAGGAATTTGAAAGCCTAGCTCAGCTAGCACAACGGGTATCGGCCCACAAACAACGATTCCAGGAGGCTAAGAAATTTGCGAAAAAGATCAATACAGTCTATCAATATGCCTCCGACGACGACGACGATGAAGATGTTGATGTCGACCTGGCCAAGTGGGCCCGGATGAGGAAACCTACAACTTGTCAGTGGGTGAAGAAGGGCGACAAAGAACACAAGTTTGACTTCGACATCAACAAGGCCGATAAGATATTTGATCTATTATTGCAAGAAAAGCAAATTCAACTGCCAGTAGGTCACGTATTGCCATCGACTGAAGAAATCAAGAAGAGAAGATATTGCAAGTGGCATAACTCTTACTCTCACCATACCAACGAGTGCAAGATCTTCAGACAACAGATTCAATCGGCTATTGAACAGGGCAAAATTAAGATCGACGATGCCAAAAAGCCGACGAAGATAGAAGGACACCCGTTCCTGGTTAACATGGTACGGGCGGACAGGGCCGACGGCGGAGGCCATCGGACCGGCAAGCGACCTTATCAGACCTCTGATGGCCTGATCAAAAAGTACCAGCGGAGGCGTGAAGATCAAGCTCAAGACTACGCCGATCAAGATAACTCTTACGACCCACATTGGGAATGTGAGTTTTTCCGCTTTTGCTGGAATGAGGGGATGAGGTTGCCATCCATCCAGGAGTGCCCTGCATGCAACGGGGCAGAAGATTATTATCAGGGCGGCTCATGCAGGCAAGCGCATCGGCCAGCCAAGCAAAGAAAGTCTGTGCATGAAATGCTAGGGCCGATGCACCAAGATCAACATATTGAAGACGAGGAGCAGGTCCAGAACCCCCAATGGTGCCCAAGCGATGTCTTCACCAAGACCCAGAAACGGTGGGTTCAAAGGTTAAGGACGAAGGAGCAAATCCAGGAGCGACAAGCGACAATAGCCCATCGGCCGGCTAAGACCAGGAAAGAATGGAGGATAAAATCCATGGTGGCCACGGCCGATGAAGGCACCTCCGATACAGCTTGGGCTTCTATGGCTTCAAAAGGTAAAAGAGTGTCATTGGCGCCTGTTAACATGGTTTTTATACTGCCGGCAGAATACAGCGTGCAGGCGACCGATGAAGCGATGGCCGACGACGAACAATCTTCGGCTAGACTATAGTTGTCACCAGATCAAGCCATATTTGACAAGCCAGTTGACGACAACTACAGGCACTTGCGGCCGTTGTACATCAAGGGATTCATCAACGGGCGGCCGATGACGAAGATGCTGGTCGATGGCGGCGCGGCAGTGAACTTAATGCCGTATACGACCTTCCGGAAGCTTGGACGAGCTCGATGGCAAGTTGGGACAGGGTTTTACGTCGGCCGATGAACTCGAAGAGGTTGACATAGGGTGATAGGCCTAGGCCGACGTATGTAAGTGCTAACCTGCCAAAGGAATACAAGAGTAATCTTATAAATCTGTTGAAAGAATTCGTGGATTGTTTTGCATGGGAATATCATGAGATGCCAGGATTAAGCCGATTGATTGTAGAACATCGGCTACCAATCAAACCAGGCTATCAGCCATTTAAACAAGCTCCTAGGAGATTTAAGGCCGATATGCACGAAGCTATCAAGGCAGAGATCACACGACTTTACGATGCCAACTTCATCAGACCTTGCCGATACGCAGAATGGGTCTCCAATATAGTTCCAGTAATGAAGAAAAACGGCAAGCTCAGGGTATGTATCGACTTCAGAGACTTGAACAAGGCAACACCAAAAGATGAATACCCTATGCCGTTGGTCGATTTGCTCGTCGATGCCGCGTCTAGGCACAAAGTTATTAGCTTCATGGATGGAAACGCAGGCTACAACCAGATTTTCATGGCCGAAGAAGATGTCCACAAGACAGCTTTCCGGTGCCCGGGGGCAATCGGCCTGTACGAATGGGTCGTCATGACATTTGGTTTGAAGAATGCTGGGGCTACGTACTAAAGGGCTATGAATTATATCTTTCATGACCTTATCGGCTCCTTGATTGAAGTTTACATTGATGATGTCGTCGTGAAGTCAAGAGAATATGATATGCACTTGGCCGATTTACGCAAGGTACTTGAAAGAGCGAGAAAGTATGGCTTAAAAATGAACCCTAACAAGTGTGCCTTCGGCGTATCGGCTGGTCAGTTTTTGGGTTTCTTGGTCCACGAAAGAGGAATCAAGATCACACAGAAGAACATCGATGCTATAAAGGAAATCAAGCCTCCGACGACCAAGACCAAGTTACAATCTCTGCTCGGCAAGATCAATTTCATTCGGCGCTTCATATCAAGCCTGTTAGGAAGAATAGAGCCGTTCACTCCGTTACTGAAGATAAAGGACGATGAAGAGTTCATATGGGGTGATAAGCAGCAGAAGGCGCTAGACGACATCAAGGAATATTTGAGCTCCCCACCAGTTTTAATTCCTCCACAGAAGGGAGTTTCGTTCAGGCTGTACCTATCGGCCGATGAGAAGTCTATCGGCTCAGTCTTAGTTCAGGATATCAACAGCAAAGAGCGAGTTATTTTCTATCTCAGCAGGAGGTTGTTGGATGCCGAGACAAGGTACACGCCGGTAGAAAAACTCTGTTTGTGCTTATGTTTTTCATATACTAAGTTGAGGCATTATTTACTTTCCAATGAGTGCATTGTGGTAAGTAAGGCCGATGTGATGAAATACATGCCCCCGTATTAAAAGGAAGAATTGGGAAGTGGATTTTTGCCTTGACAGAGTTCGACCTACGGTATGAATCGGCTAAAGCGATCAAGGGACAAGCCCTAGCCGATTTTATTGTTCAGCACAGAGATAACTCAATTGCATATTCAGATATTGTGCCATGGACGTTGTATTTCGACGGGTCTGTTTGTAGACATGGATGCGGTATCGGCCTAGTCATCATATCCCCTCGGGGGGCAAGCTTCGAGTTTGCTTTTACTATCAAGCCTTATTATACGAATAATCAAGCCGAGTACGAAGCTGTTCTCAAAGGCTTGCAGTTATTACAAGAGGTCGAGGCCGATTCCGTAGAAATCATTGGTGACTCACAGTTGGTCATTAATCAACTTTCTGGAGATTATGAGTGCAAGAATGATATTCTTAGAGTTTATAATGAGGAATGCATGGCGTTGCTACAAGCTTTCAAGATTGTGACGATGAGGCATATACCCAGGAAACAGAACTTCGAGGCCAATGATTTAGCTCATGGGGCATCAGGATACAGGCCGATGACTAAAGATGTTCAGATTCAGATTGCCACCGTGAACGCCGATGATTGGAGGTCCGATATCATCGAGTATTTGAGAAATCCTTCTCAATCGGCGTCACGCAAAATGAAGTATAAAGCTTTACGTTATGTCTTATTGGATGATGACCTGTATTATCGGACGATTGATGGTGTCTTGCTCAAATGCTTAAGTATTGAAGAAGCCAAAGTTGTCATGAGCGAGGTTCATGAAGGGATTTGTGGAACACATCAATCGGCCCATAAAATGAGATGGTTATTAAAACGCGTTGGATATTTTTGGCCAACGATGCTAGAGGATTGTTTCAAGTACTATAAGGGATGTCAAGATTGTCAGAAATTTGGAGCAATTCAAAGAGCACCGGCATCGGCTATGCATCCAATCATAAAGCCGTGGCCGTTTCGTGGATGGGGCATAGATATGATCGGCCAGATAAACCCGCCATCCAGCAAGGGACACAAGTATATTTTGGTGGCTACAGATTACTTCACGAAATGGTTGAGGCCGTTCCCCTCAAGAAGGTTGATTCCAAGGACGCAATTCAGTTTGTCAAAGAGCATATAATATATCGGTTTGGACTTCCGCAAACATTGACTACAGATCAAGGATCAATCTTCGTGTCCGATGAGTTTGTGCAGTTTGCTGAGAGCATGGGTATTAAATTATTAAATTCTTCTCCATATTATGCGCAAGCTAATGGGCAGGCAGAAGCTTCCAACAAGACTTTAATCAAAGTTGATCAAGAGGAAAATCGACGAACAGCCGAAACGGTGGCATACCACGCTAGCCGATTCCCTTTGGGCATATCGAATGGCTTGTCATGGTGCAATCCAGGTGCCACCTTATCAGCTGGTTTATGGGCCTGAAGCTGTGCTGCCATGGGAAACCAACATCAGCTCAAGGAGAATTGCCTTGCAAGACGACTTGACAGCCGATGAGTATCATAATCTTATGGTCGATGAGCTGGACGATTTGTCACATGTTCGCCTACAGGCATTGGAGAAAATAAAGCGTGATAAAGATCGAGTTGCTCGTCATTATAATAAGAAAGTTGTTGCCAAGTCGTTCGAGGAAGGGGATCTTGTCTGGAAATTAATAATGCCAATCGGTTCTCGAGATAACAAATTCGGCAAATGGCCACCTAATTGGGAAGGTCCTTTTCAGATTCATCGCTGCGCTCCCCATAATGCTTATTTGCTCAAGGGATTAGATGGACAAGTTTATGGTAGAGCTCTCAACGGCAAGTACTTGAAGAAATATTATCCGAGCCTATGGATTGACTCATGATCGGCCCTCCAGCCGGTTTATGATTATAGCCGATGTGTCATGCATCGCCTTTAGATGGCCGATACACACTATCGTCCTTAGTTCAAATTTTACAACACGAGCCCTCATCTCCTAAAATTTGGGGGGCATATATATATACAAGCGCGGAATTTATCAAGGAATTTTTCAAGGAATTTTTCAAGGAATTTTTTTCAAGGAATTGTCACATTGGATTTTTCAAGGAATTTATCAAGATGGATTTCAAATTGGACTTTTCAGATTAAGATCGAATTCGGCTTTCTGGCCGATGAGATTAAGGGATATTTGTTTACAGGAAGGATTTCACAAGTCATATTCAAGTTGAAGTTTTCAGATTAAGATCGAATTCGGCTTTCTAGCCGATGAGATTAAGGGATATTTGTTTGCACGAAGAATTTCACAAATAATATTCAAGTTGGAGTTTTCAAATCAAATTCGGCTGCTTGGCCGATAAGGTTTGCATTCACACAGTATAAGGACAAAATGTGCTACATCACCCTATGAAGTCTACAATAGCTGCAATGGCTTTACGGTGGATCTGCTCGATGTCTTCAATAGCCTGGGCGTCGTCGGCCGTCGACCCTGGGATCGGCTTCAGCGATTTGCTCAGGGTCGCAAGATACTTGGCCGATGCCTTGAGCTTTGCCGTCTGGTCTTCTATGGCTTTAGGCGAAGCAGCTATCCCGGCTTCGACTTCTTGGATTTCTTGGCGAGTGGATTTCAGCTTCGATTCTAGCTCGGCCTTGAGACAACGGAGTTCTTCAAGTCTGTTTTTCAAGACGATCGGCTCCACCGCTAGCTCGTCCAATCTGGTTTTGTCAGCATTGACTTGGGCCTTGCTAGCGGACAGAGCCGATTCCAGTTGGTCACGCTCTCGTCGTTCTGCGAGTCTTTCTTTGGCCTTGTTGAGCTTAAATCGGTATTGCTCCAAGAAGATGGCCGGTGTTAGGACCTCCATCAGGTCTTCGGGCAGTTCGTCTTGAATTTCTTGTACCCTGACCCTGATGGGGGTGCAGTCTTCCACCAAGTACTCCAGCGAGGATTCCAGCCGATTGGCGATGTCGGTCAGCCGGTTCTTCAGGTCGTCAGAGATTGGTGCCCTGGCTGTGCTGGGTAGTTCCTTGTCCTCGTCGTCAAGAAACTGGCCGATATCAAAGGAGAACATATCGGCCAGGTTCTACAAATATCAACATGGGTGGAGGTCAGTCTTATTAAACAAGAACCGGCAGAAAGGGGATCCTAGTAATCCTAGTTACCTGTGTTGGAGCATCAGTGGTCCTTGCATCGGCCTCCCTTTGCTGTGTCGATGCAGTAGGTGAGGGGGTTGGCCGATGTGGTGAAGGTGAGGGAGCCCTAGGCTAAAAAAGCAAGAAAATGGTAAATGGGGTTATATAAATAGCAAGATAATGCAAAAATCAACTCTTACCGAGACAGTCGGAGAGGGTGGTGGAGAAGGAGAAGGAGTCCTCAATTGGGCATTGGCTCGTTCGCGCCGTTGTAAAGTGGCTTTCTTGGTTCTGGATAAAGGGGCCGATCGAGCTCTTTCCTTCAGTATAGTTGACGCCGCAGCCTGAAAAGGATATGAAGTTAAAGTATGACAGTACAAAGGCGTTATGTAGACACGGAGAAGAGATTATATTTACCTTGCGAACTGCGTGTCTGGTCCTTTTTGGTTGCGGGGCATCGTCTCGGTCATCGGCCGGTGGGATCTCAGCAGCTTCGGCCGATGGCTCCTGGGTGGTTTCGACCGACGGGTTTTCTTCTTCATGAGCGTCGGCCGCCGCTGCGTCAACATCCTCCTCCAACACTTGTTCGTCGAGAAATTCTTCCAGGGAGGGGTCTAGCTCTTCGACATCGGACTGATCATCGGTTCTAGCCTTTTTGCTGGCTTTTTGTGATTTACTTTTGGCTGGCGCTTTCCTCTTAGGGTTTTCTTTGGGCATCGGACCTTGGAGAAGCGACGCCAGCTTTGGGGCAGTTTTGCCGATGATCGATTCCATGATGGTTGATCTCGATGGGGCTAAAGCCTGGTGATAGAAGATTTCTTGCCCGTTGTTGCTCACAGCTGGAATCGGACCATCGGGGACTTGAGGGCGGATGTTTTTGACGAGGTCTGTCACATAGAATCGGGCCNGAAATGAATTTTTGGACATGTTTAGATTTGATAAATTCTCCGTTCTACTATGAAATGAAACCGAGTAGAGAGCATAGGGGATATTGCTGGGACTTTAGCATGCCAGTCAACTTCAGCCTGAGACATGCCCGTCAAACCACACGAAGGTGGCGACTAGATGTGTTACACATCTCAGGAGACTTGACGAAATTTGCTAAAGCTCTACGACATCCCAAATGCTCAAAACTCATATCGGTGTAGAACTACATCTTAGGAAAAGCTCTAGTTCCACACTTTCATCTAAGCGATGAAGATCAGAATAATAGGAGTAAACACAAATAAACTTTACTCTACATTTTAATCTAAATTATTAGGCCAAACGGCGAGATAATTACTGATCCGCGGAGGCTTGGCTACCCGAAACCACAAGCAGCCGACTGGGTAGATACCCCTTTTGGATCTGGTCCTAGAAGAAACAATGATCTCCCAAATCACTTAGATTAGACTAAGCATACAACCTACAAAATGGATATTCCAGTATGACAAGAGTCAGTACATTAAGCGAGTTAATGTACCGGCAAGCATAAGGCAATCCTAACATATTACATGCATGGCTTATAATCAAGGAAAGCTTTATATGTAGCTCATTTTAACGTAAAGCAAGTTTTAGTGCATAATTCTTTTCAAAAGAGTTGATGATTCAATTAACAAAACATTAATGTAGTTGAAACATAATATTCACTATAATAATATCATAAACATACTCTTGTTACCCATACCGACAACAAGTCATAATCTCATCATAATAATATACTTGATTGCCCACCCGGCATCAAGTCTCACATAAATCATCAACATATCACGATCATCATAATCTTAACCCAATTTACCATTTCCAATTCCATAGTTCACAAATTATCATTTAAAAACATAAATCAAAGTTTTAGCCTATACTAATGACACTTCACCAAGTCGCTCGTAACCGTGAGCATGGCTAATTAATTAGTTTTAGACTCTGCAGAGTTTGTACAGCTTTACCCACATGATATGAACACTCTAGTTTGTTTTCTGTTTGCAAAGCACTACCACACTCTTCATGGTGAATGTGGTCTAGATGTCATAACGTAGCCTTTATGTTACTTAACACCTAACCTTGCATCAACGACGGCAAGTGTGAATCCGTCCAGGGAATGACCCAGAACCATTAGGAGGCGGGCCCACGCCTTAACCTAACGCCATGGCAGTGAACACATCCGTTCCCCCACAAGGCACTTAACCGTTGAATTGGACAGACTTAGACGCCCATGCTGTGAAGCGGACCATCCGTCCCTTCACAGAACAAACAGCTAGTAATATTCACTAGCATCATAATCAACACACACACATGGGTAGTTCCTATGAATCATCGCTCAGACTAATTCATTCTACTCCGGCCTACCAATATGCAAGGTTAGACTTTAAGCAACTTAATTAGCTAAGGCCACCCCATAATAGCACATGTGGATGTATGATATACTTAAGTTAGTGACACGAAGTTCAGTCCTTAATTAACTCAGGCGAACACTCCCCCTATCGGTATGCAACTACCACCATATGCACACCACTTGTCGCCTAAGTCTAAAATCATTTTACTCACACTTTAGTTCGCAAATACTTAACATTTTCATTTTCAATCCAGCATTAAACAAATATTTAAAATCCCACTTATCATGTCATAAGATTATTCATTTACATAGTTCTAGGCATGGCTAAGCAAATGGCATATATAAATGCATATAAAGACCTCATTGAGCATTTATAAATAGCCAAATCCATCCTATGGTTACAAGTGAAAGGTTAACAACATAACAAGGTAGATTATGCAGCGATAAGGTCATAGCTACCATTTACTAAGCTTCAAATATCGTTTTTAATCAAATATATATGCAGTTTCGCAAACAATGCTTTTCATCTCCCAAATCATGGGTTTCAATGTGATCAAAGGAGAGGGGAGGTATAACTTGCCTTGATCTGGAACAATGTGATTACCACCTAAATCACTCTTTCACCGTTGACGCGAATTATCTATACAAATGACACGACATGCATATAAATACCAAATCATGCGAAAAATACAAAGTGCTCTAAAATGCATGATTTTGTGCACAGTAGATAGGTTCTGACCTAAGATGAATTTAGGTGAAAGAATTACTATTTTATCTCTTGTCATTTGTGAGTTATGAATTTTCCAAGTTTGCATTGATATATAGTATTATTTATTAATGTATCATTCTGAATCATCTTTAATATATGATTTTCATCAAATTAACCTTACTGGGATGAAGTGAATTGTTTTCTAGGATGAATACAATTGGTTTCATAATTTTTAGAGCTAGTATGAATTTCTTATAAATTTTAGAAATTAACTTGCACATGTGGTGGTCATTTCTCTATATTTATTATTAATACTGTTTTCTGTTACAGAGAGTATTGTATTTTATATTTTTAAATTAAATTTCATACTTTTGTCATTCTACATAAATTTGGTTCACTCCATTTGGAGTATAGATGAATTTTCTACAAATTTGACAAGCTCTATGTTAACTATTTCATATTTGAAATTTTAGAAATAATTATCATACTTTAAGAATCACATTTTATTTTATAACATTAAAGTTCACAATTTTATGAACCAACTGGAGTTGGTTTCACCTCAAAATGAGTTATATTTGATTTTATATGAATTTCACAAGTTTGAGATAATTTTCAGTTGAAAAGATAAAGATTTATTCATTTCCGTTTATATTTCCAAAATACAAATTCTTGGGGTCCACAGGTCAGCCTTTGGTATTATGCATGAAAGTCCCTAGGTTTCTCAGGAATCAACCCGCAGTCCCTAACACGTGCTAATACAGTCTTTATTAAGAGTCCCTGAGGTTTTCTCTGTTCATAATTAGGTCCTGGGTCCACATGTCATATTGAAGAATCTTACAGATTAAAAATTACAAATTTTAAACTATCTTTAAGCAGAGTTCTTAGGCGCTAATCTAGTTGGGCCCGCATGTCAGTGGCTCGGCGACTGGAGGAAGCAGGGCAGCAGCACATCGGCGAACTTCTCGCCGGCGGCAACGGCGAATGGCGGCCGATCTCGACGGGCGACTAACAGAGAAAACGTAGAGGGGTTCCCGGCGAAACTATCGGTGGTCTTCTCACAAGCTGCGGTGGTCGGAATCAATGGCGACGACGGCGCAGGCGGTGGTGGCTCTCGGGTTGACGACGCATATTTAGTCCCGACTTGAATCCGTGCGAACTAATGCATGCATGCGTGTCTAAGGGCCTCCTGGAGACTTACTGAATGGTTGGAAGGAGTCGGCGAAGCTTGGACAATGACGGCGTCTTGAGAAGAACTCCGGCGGTGGCAGGAAAATAGCAGAGCAACGGCGTCGACATACTTCGGCCTTTGACCTGCTAAAAAGCGGAGGGGGACAACTCGGGGGTCACACAAGGATGCTCCACGAGTGAGGAAATGCTTCGAAACTCACCGTAGAAGACGAATTCAGGTATGGAGTCCGGCGGCCGGATTTGGGGAAGAAGAGGCTGATCTTCGGCTTCTCGGCTTCATGGTTTGATTCTTTTGGTCGGCAGCTTCCTGGGGTCGAGATGAAGATGGTGGCGCGACGGTTTGGCCTGATCTGGTCGGAGTTGGCCGAGCGGCGATGATGCCGTAGCGGCGACGCTCTGGAGCTCTCGGGGGCATGGCAGCGTTCCGGCGTCACAGCTACACAACAAGGGATGAGGTCAGAGGGGATGGACTCGGCATGGTCTGGAGGTGACAGAACACCGATGGAGGAGGAACGACCGTGGCTCAGTGGCGATGGCGACGGTCGTCGTCTTCACAGCCGGCGATGGAGATGGAGGGGAATAGAGGCGAAGTAAGCTCTCTCCCATGGTTGGATCAGCGCAAGAGTGAAATGGGAGAGGAGGCGAAGCTCCGAAGAGGTTATGGGCGAGCTCGGCGGCTGCCACTACGACGGACACGCGTCGAGCACGCCGGCGCCACGCTCTCTCCCGCTCTCTGTCTCTCTCTGCTGGCAGCTTGAGCGGTGGAGCAAGATACACAGAGGTGGAGTTAGTCAATGAGACCGACAGGTGGGTCCAGGGTTGATGCAAACAGAGGTAAAACGAGAGGGATGGGTAGGAGATTAGGTAGACTCACTGTTGAGGCAGATTTTGATATTTTGCCTATTTCTTTCTTTCTCCCTTCTTGGTAAATCCATAACTTAATTTCTGTGCATGATAAATTAATGTTTATTTTTTGTGGAGATAGATAAAAATATCTAGATTCCATTTTCTTTGGTTTCACACAAAAATAATCTATATTAAATTCTCAGGAAAATAGAGAAATTCAGTTCAGCCGAAATTGATTTGAATTTTTAGAAGGTCAAAACCTATAAATTAAATTCTGGAAAAATTATATTAATTCATGATAAATAGGGTAGTATTTGAGGTATCAATTGTACTTATTAAATTATACCAAAATTCCAGTGAGATATATATATTGAATAGTATCTACATGAATTTCCCCATGATTTTATATTGCACCAATTATTTTTAAATATTCAATTTCCCCATGAATTCATTAGATACTATTCAATATATGTATCTCACTGGAATTTTGGTACAATTTAATAAGTACATTTGATATCTCAAATAATTAGGTCAAAACAGTCAAATTATAAATTAATTCTAAACCCTAATCGGCAAAACGGATACACATCTTATATGTGTATTTTATCACATGAAAATGTATAGGGGATATAGTTTAATCAAATACTAATCTATTTATCATGAATTAATATAATTTTTCCAGAATTTATTTAATAGGTTTTGACCTTCTAAAAATTCAAATCAATTTCGGTGAGCTGAATTTCTCTACTTTCCTGAGATTAAAGTATAGATTATTTTTGTGTGAAACCAAAGAAAATGGAACCTAGGTATTTTTATGTACCTCCAGAAAAATCCACATTATTGTATCATGCACTGAAATTAAATTGTGGAAGTATAAAGATGGGAGCAAGAAATATATATATGAAAATCCTTTGAAAAATTGTCGGTACAGTAATTCACCAGAAATCTACCCATACCTCTCCTCCTTGCTTAACCTACCACGTTCTGGACCCACATGGCAGTCGCACGAGCTAGCTTCGCTTCTGTATATCTTACTTCACTGCTCAAGCCAGCACAGAGAGACAGAGAGCGAGAGGGAGGTCGACGCCGGCGTGCTCGACGCGTGGCCAGGACGTGGCAGCCGCCAAGCTCACCCATATCCTCTCCTAGCCACGTCGCACGGTCCTTCTCTCCATCCCTGTGCCGATCTAACCGAGAGGAAGGGAGCCCAGCCTATCCGTCGCCCATTCCTTCGTTGTCGACCGTGGGAACGACAACCGTCGCCATCGCCACCGAGCCGCGGTCACCCCTTCTCCTCCTGCGTTCTATCAACTACATGAGATGCCGAGTCCATCCCTTTAACCCCATCTCATGTCGTGCAGTGGTGACACTGGAACACTACCATGCCCCCGAGAGCTCCAGAGCGCCGCCGCATTGGCATCATCGCCGTTCGGCCAACTCCGACCAGATCAGGCCAAACAGCCGCTCCACTGTCTTCATCTCGACCCTAGGAGCTCGTTGACCGAAAGAATCGAACCCCAAAGCCGTGGATAAGGAGATCGGCCGTATCTTCCCCAAATCCGGCCGCCGGGCTCCATCTTCAAATCCTCTTACTCTGGTGAGCCCTACTTCGATCCCTTACTCGTGAAGCATCCCCAGGTGATCCTTGAGTTGTCCCCCTCCTCTTCCTAGCAGGACAAAGGCCGAAGGTCGCTGTCGCCGTGAAGCCAAAGGTCTGCACCGCCGCCAAGCCATCTTCTTCATCGCCGTCGTCTTCCAAGCTTCGCCGACTACTTCCAATGCTTCGGTGAGTCTCCAGGAGCCCCACAGAACCACATGCGTGCACTAGTTCGCACTAGACCGAGCTGTAGCTCGACATGCACATGCATGCCGAGAGCAACCACCGCCTGCGCCGTCGTTGCCGTCGATTCCGACCACCTCAGCTTGCAAGGAGACCACCAATAGCTTCACCTTGGACTCCTCTCCAATTTCTCTTTTAGTTGCCCACCGAGATCTGCCGCCGTTCGCCGTTGCCGCCGGCGAGAAGCTCGCCGAGCACTACTGCCCTGCTCTCCTTAGCCACCGAGCCGCTGACAAGCGGGCCCCACTGAATTAGGCGCTAAGCACTCGGTTTAGTAAAAGTTTAAAACTTGTAAGGTTTAATCCGTAAAACTCTTTAGTATGAAAGATGGGACCAAGGACTGATGAGCAATATTTAGGAACCTTAGGGACTCTTAATGGACTTTGCTTTAGCACGTGCTTAAGGACTACGGGTTGAATCCTGAGAAATCTAGGGACCTTTCTACTTATTGACAGAGGCTGACTTGTGGACCCCAATGATTTGTATTTTGAAAATATAAAAGGAAATGGATAAATCTTTATCTTTTCAAATAAAAATCATCTCAAACTTGTAAAATCCATATAAAATTAAATATAACTCATTTTGAGGTGAAACCAATTTCAGTAGGTTCATAAAATTGTGAAATTTAATGTTGTAGAATAAAATCCCATACTTACAGTATGATATTTATTTCTAAAATTTCAAATATGAAATAGTTAGCATAGAACTTATAAAATTTGTAGAAAATTCATCTATACTCCAAATGGAGTGAACCAAATTTCTGTAGAATCACAAAATTATGAACATTAATTTAATAATATATGATTACATACTTTCTGTAACAGAAATAGAACTAATAATTTATATTATAAAATGACCACCACATATACCAGTTAATTTCTAAAATTTAAAAGAAATTTGTACTAGCTCTAAAAATTATGAAACCAATTGTATTCATCCTAGAAAATAATTCTCTTCATCCAAGTAAGGATAATTTAATGAATATCATATATTAAAAATGTTTCACAGCCATACATTTGTAAATTATACTATATGTCAATACGAACTTGGAAAATTCATAACTCACAAATAAAGAGAGGTAAAATAGGAATTCTTTTACCTAAATTCATCTTAGGTCAGAACCTATCCACTGTACACAAATCATGCATTTTAGAGCATTTTATATTTTTCGCATAATTTGGTATTTATTTGCATATCGTGTCATTTGTATAGATAAATTGCATCAACGGTTAAAGAGTGATCTAGGTGGTATTCATTTCTGGGTCATTCCTAGGATGGATTCACATTTGCCATCACTGATGCAAGGTTAGGCGTTAAGTAACATAAAGGCTACGTTATGACCTCTAGACCACATTCACCGTGAAAAGTGTGGTAGTGCTTTGCAAACACAAAACAGACTAGAGTGCTCATATCAGGTGGGTAAAGCTGTACAAACTCTGCAGAGTCTAAAACTGATCAATTAGCCATGCTCACGGTCATGAGCGACTTGCCGAAGTGTCATGAGTATAGACTTTAATTTTGATTTATGTTTTTAAATGATGATTTGTGAACTATGGAATTGGAAATGGTAACTTGTGTTAAGATTATCATAATCGTGATATATTGATGATGAATGTGAGACTTGATGCCGGGTGGGCAATCAAGTATATTATTATGATGAGAATTATGACTTATTGCCGGTATGGGTAACAAGAGTATGTTTATGATATTATTATAGTGAATATTATGTTTCAACTACGTTAACGTTTTGTTAATTGAATCATCAACTCTTTCGAAAAGAGTTGCGCACTAAAACTTGTTTTACGCTAAAATGAGCTACATATAAAGCTTTCCTTGATTATAAGCCATGCATGTAATTTTGTTAGGATTGCTTTATGCTTGCCGGTGCATTAACTCGTTTAATGTACTGACTCTTGTATTACTGGAATATCCATTTTGCAGGTTGTATGCTTAGTCTAATCTGAGTGATTCGGGAGATCGTTGTTTCTTCTACGTGTGGGCACCCGGAAATCATACCGTCCAATGTAATTTGTGACCATCACATAATGTTGAATGAGTGGGATCCATACACGCATAAATAGCCACTCATATCTCAATGTGCCCATGATCACAAATTGACATCATTCGATATAAAATCCATAATGCCGAATAATGAGCAAAGGAGATATTGCTGGGACTCCGCATGCCAGTCAACTTCAGCCTGAGACATGCCTGTCAAACCACACGAAGGCGGTGACCAGATGTGTTACACATCTCAGGAGACTTGACTCAAAAAGCAAGAGCTCTACAACATCTCAAATGCTCAAAATTCATACTCGTGCTTAGCTAGTCCCCAGGAATGCGACTAGCCTCACACTTTCATCGCAAGCAATTAATCAACATAGCAAGTGCCATAAAAGGGTTAAAGTGCAGCGAGGTACATGACACTTAATAGGGTCCGAGGTCCCAACATACAACACATAAATATAGCAGCGGAAGTCTCAGATAGAGCTCATAAGCAAAAGATAAAACCGGTGGTGCCACAACCGCACTAGGGCAAACCAACCGGGCAAGAGCCAAGCTGCAAGAGATCACTCAACACCCTTGCTGCCCTCAGCAGAGCAATGACCACACAAGAAGCATAACTCATAACCGGTATCCTCACCTGAAACAGCGGCGCCGGGTTAAGTACAAGATTGTATTCGCAAGTCTTACCCAAAATTATATATACATAAGAGAGAGAGAAGTATGCAAGCTTTCTAGCCTATAGTGGGTCTCTAGGTTCAACATTTGCATAAAGCTAATTTTATTGAGCAATTAATGAGTAAAATAAGCAAGGTCGAGCAAATCTAGCATCATTTTAATTTATGGACAGCAAGTATATAATTCTGAAATGTATAAGCAAATGAGCCCAAACGGCGCTCTCATCATCAACCATGGACTACCAAAGTCCATACCAACATGGCACAACATGCCAACACCACCATCAAACATAATCCCATCCATAATAATCTATATTTGATGCTAACATAACTGACTAACACATCAAGCATTGTCCATAACCGAGGACGCAGCTATTCGAATAGATTATACTCTGATCAGAGGTGTACAACTGGACCCACACGAAATGAACAAAGATCAAATGCTACACACCCCGTCGAGTGCGGTACACAAATGATTCAAGCTCATTACATGCCCTTTCTTAGCCCCACCCCAACCACCTATACCACGCTGGGGTTCCCGACGACTCAGTCACGTGTGTGCGTGATGTGACCAAGGCGGGCGCGCCACGCGGGAGGCACCCCCGGCCAAACCTAGGCACCCGAGGCCCTCCAAAGGCTACCTGCCTCACGACTCTCCAACGTGGTATAAATGATCACAGTAGAACTAGTAAGAACAAGCCGGTCCCAAATAAGGCATGTGGTAAGTACGTAGGGTGCTTGATTAGATGTCAAAATGTTCGGTCCTTAACGACCTAGACGGGGCTACTTGCATCAGGGGAAACCAACCTCCCATCATCGCCCTATCACCCGTCCAAGTCCAACATATTTCATCAACCATTATTTAGTGTAAGTGCTCAAGTTTTATGCCCAATAATGCAAGTTGTCTATATACCACAATTAATAGCACTGTCCATCCCTATAGTTCTCTTAGCACTAAGCATGGCTAAGCATTAATGAATAAGACATCCCAAGTGATCCAAACCAGTGGCAATAGGGTATAAGGACAGCAATATCACAAGAACTAAATGCATAAATAGGTTCTACCCATACACCATAAACCGACAATATTGATATCTAGGCAATGCATGCATATATATACGTATAGATTGCAACCAAATCATTTTTAGAGAAAGCATAGGTTCTATATGCTTAGGTGCTTGCCTTGCTGCTGAGGGTAGTCACTATCCTCCTCTGGATATGGCTTGTTACTCTCTGGAATCTCCGAATCTATCGAAAAGAAGCAATATGCGAATAAGAGTCAAATAAACATGCACATGCAAAATGATCAATAAATTATGAAATAAATACAGTGGGTAGATCATATTTTAACTTGAATTTAGGTGAAGGAATCACCAGATTATCACTTATGGTTTGGGAGATATGAAAATAACAAGCTCTCAGGTGCTGAAAATAGCAGTTCTGTAAATATTAATGTTTCCTTTAGTACATTACGAGTAACATGCATTTCAAACCAAGATTTCATAATAATAATCACTTTTAGAGTAAATACATCACTCAAAGGTCCTAAGAAAAATTATTTCACAGCTATATGTGTTGTCATTATTTATATATGGGTTTTACAAGTTAAAATCATGGGAATGCTAATTAAACTTCTAAACAAGATTTAAGAGGTAGTTTTGCCAAAAACAACTTCACGACAGCAAAGAGTACTAAAATATAAGCTCAANACATGCATTTCAAACCAAGATTTCATAATAATGATCACTTTTAGAGTAAATACATCACTCAAAGGTCCCAAGAAAAATTATTTCACAGCTATATGTGTTGTCATTATTTATATATGGGTTTTACAAGTTAAAATCATGGGAATGCTAATTAAACTTCTAAACAAGATTTAAGCGGTAGTTTTGCCAAAAACAACTTCACGACAGCAAAGAGTACTAAAATATAAGCTCAACAAAAATGGTTTCACAATTTTAGTTTTTACCAATAATTTCTTACGAATTTATTAAGAGCTAGACCACACAAGCGATACCTATAGCTATTTATATTTTTACTTGGAAAACCAGTACAAAAGTTGGTCAATTTTATTTTACAACATTGAAGAGCTCAGTTGTATGAATCTATAAGAATTTGGTTCACTGAATTCGGAGTTCATATGAATTAGTTATGGAATTTTAAAGTTCATACCTCTTTCAGCTCAATAGCTAGCTCAGAAATCGATTTCTATTTTCACTCCCCTTTTCTCCAACTTCCACCGGACTTCGCTCACATGGCAGCAACCTGGACGTAGGGTCGTGCGAGGCTAAGGCCTCGGGCTGATGGCAAGAGACGTAGCAAGGCCTCAGGCTGACGGCAAGAGACGTTGCCTAGGGCTGCTTCAACCGAAATCAAAAGAGATGAACTCGGGTGAGTTGCAGCCACCTTCTAGCTGCAGCAATGGAGTGGACAACCTATAGAACGTTGCTATAGATGTTCAACATGGAGGGAATTCAAAAGAGGCACCATGGATGAAAAGGAAGCTCACCAAACGGAGGAAAACAAAATGCTGCTGCTGCAGCCCTGCAGGCTGAAACCACCACTCTCTTATTCCATCTCGATCTCTCTCAACTCTCCATGCATGTGCAAGATGTTGGGATGGATGGAAAGCTTGGATGATGGGGATTGTTGTGGTCTAACATGCAGGGATTGATCTTGGGCTATTGGATGGGATTTGGGGAGGAGAAGTGAGATGAGAGCTCAGCTTGAGGAAGAAAAGAAAGAACAAGTAGTGAAGATGAAAGGGGAGGAAGAAGAAGGGGTTTTCTCTGCCCCCCCCTTAAAGTCCTGAGGTGGGAGCACGCCCATGGGTGTGTTGTGGGGCTAAAGAGGCACCCAAGGTCAGTGACAAGTGGGCCCAAGTCGTGGCTGTCTTTGAGGATGAGACAGGTGGGTGAAAAACTGAGTATAGATTCATTCTTGCAATTTCCAGGATTTATTTTCTTTCCCTCTCTTGGTAAATTCGATTTGACTAGGTAAAACTTGTTCAACAATTCAGGAATTTGGTGTGGTGATAGGTGTTGGTTTATAGGTTCCATTTTTCAAAGTTTCACACATAAATTCCAAGTATTTTAAATCTGGTGAAAAGATGAAATTGGTTAGGCTGAAAGTTATATTGAAATTTCAGGAGGTCAAAACGGAGAGCTAAAATTCCACAAAATTTATTTTTGTTGGTGATAAATAAACTAGTATTTGAATAAATTATTAAACATGTATACTTCTGTTCAAGTTATTGTTCAAATAGAAGTGGTTTCAATTTTACCGATTAGAGTTAATTTTGTTATCGCATATGATCAATTTGCAATATAGTAAATATGCAATCTAAAGGACAACAATTGCACTTCTAAATACCTGGTTATGAGCCTAGGGCTGTTACAGCTCTCCCCCCCTTAAAAACAATCTCGTCCCCGAGATTGCGACGTGTCGGTGAAGAAGGAAGGATAGCTGTTTCGGAGGTGATCCTCACATTCCCATGTGGCTTCATCCTCTGTGTGGTTACTCCACTGAACTTTTAGGAATGGAATTGAGCGATTGCGAGTGACACGCTCCATTTGGTCGAGGATGCGAATTGGATACTCGCAATAAGAAAGATCGGGTTGTAGGTCAAGATTTTCAACCTTTGTTTCTTCGGTTGGAACCCGGAGGCATTGCTTTAGTTGTGAGACATGGAAAACATTGTGAAAAGCTGAGAGTGATGGTGGAAGGTCCAGCTTGTAAGCAACAGCCCCACGCTTAGCAAGAATACGAAAAGGACCGATATAGCGAGGTGCCAATTTTCCTTTCACTCCAAACCGGTGTGTGGACTTGAATGGAGTGACTTTGAGGTACACATGATCACCAACATTAAAGGATATCTCACGCCGACGACGGTCGGCATAGCTCTTTTGCCTAGATTGAGCGGTTTGCAAGCGCTCCCGAATTAACCGTACTTGTTCCTCGGCTTCCTTGACTAAGTCCGGACCAAAGAATGGTCTCTCCCCAGACTCGAACCAGTTGAGAGGTGTCCTACATCTTCTTCCATACAAGGCTTCAAAAGGAGACATTTGAAGGCTAGCTTGGTAGCTATTGTTGTAGGAGAATTCGGCGTACGGGAGACATTTTTCCCACTTTGCTCCATAATCAAGGACACAAGCTCTTAACATATCCTCCAAGATTTGATTTACCCTTTCGATTTGGCCTCCAGTTTGTGGGTGATACGCGGTGCTAAAAGAGAGTTTGGTTCCCATAGCCTTGTGTAGACACTTCCAAAAATGAGAGGTGAATTGTGGTCCACGGTCCGATATAATTTTTGTTGGCGCTCCATGAAGGCATACAATGCGAGCGAGATACAACTCCGCCAAATTACTAACTTTTGATGTGGAATGAATGGGTAGAAAATGAGCCGATTTTGTGAGCCGATCGACAATTACCCAAATGCAGTCGTTGCCTTTCTGGGAGGTGGGTAGACCGGTGATAAAATCCATTCCAATTTCTTCCCACTTCCATATGGGAATAGGGAGTGGTTGGAGAGTGCCCGCTGGTCTTAGATGTTCAGCTTTCACCCTTCGGCAAGTGTCGCACTCAGCAACATACCGTGCAACCTCCCGCTTCATACGGGTCCACCATAATTTTTGCTTTAGGTCTTGGTACATCTTGGTACTACCCGGATGGATTGAGAAAGGAGAGTTGTGGGCTTCACTAAGGATTAGTTGTTTTAGTTTGTGATGGTTAGCCACAACCAAGCGCTTCCCGAACCATAAAACACCATCTGAATCTTGGGTAAAACATTGAGCCTTGCCTTCGGCCATTTTAGCTCGGATTCGAGCCATACCTTTGTCATCTTTTTGGGCCTCTTTGATCTGGTCATAGAGAGTAGGTTTCACTTCTAGGGCAGCAAGGGAACCATGTGGTACCATTTCTAAACCAAGTTTATGAATTTCCAAGCATAAGGTCTCCGATCGGGGTTTTACCGACAAGCAATTGCATTGTGGTTTTCGGCTCAACGCATCGGCAACAACATTTGCCTTCCCCGGGTGATAATGTAGACCCATGTCATAATCCTTGATGAGTTCTAACCACCTTCTTTGCCTTAGGTTCAGATCTGATTGGGAGAAGATATATTTCAAACTTTTGTGGTCGGTGTAGATTTCGCAACGGTTACCGATAAGATAGTGCCGCCATATTTTTAGTGCATGAACAACAGCAGCTAATTCAAGGTCATGGGTTGGATAGTTCACTTCATGAGGTCTCAATTGACAAGATGCATATGCCACAACTCGGCCTTCTTGCATAAGAACACAACCGAGTCCTTGACGAGAGGCATCACAATAGATATCGAAGCTTTTGTGGATATCGGGTAGAACAAGAACGGGAGTAGTGGTTAACTTTTCTTTCAAAGTTTGGAAACTTGCTTCACACTCAGCTGACCACACATACTTCTCATTCTTCTTCAATAGTTGGGTCAAAGGCTTAGCAATTTTGGAGAAATTCTCGATAAACCGACGGTAGTAGCCGGCTAGACCAAGAAAACTCCGGATGTCGGATGGATTTTTGGGTTGTCCCCAATTTAACACCTTTTGAACATTACTTGGATCTACAGCAACTCCACCTTCAGATAATACATGGCCAAGAAATCCAACTTCTTTTAACCAAAACTCACATTTGCTAAATTTGGCATACAAACGGTGTTCGCGTAATTTTTCCAACACAAGACGGAGGTGCTTCTCATGTTCTTCTTCAGATTTGGAGTAGATGAGGATGTCATCAATAAAAATGACCACAAACTGATCAAGATACTCCATAAAAACCGAATTCATCAAGCTCATGAAGTATGCCGGTGCATTGGTCAAACCAAAGGACATGACGGTGTACTCATATAGACCATAACGGGTAGAGAAGGCTGTTTTTGGAATATCCTCTGATCTGATTTTTATTTGATGGTAACCCAACCTTAAATCAATTTTGGAGAACACATGAGCGCCGGTGAGTTGGTCAAAGAGATCATCAATTCGGGGCAATGGGTACTTGTTCTTGACAGTGACTTCATTCAACGGACGATAATCAACACACATCCGCAAGCTAAGGTCTTTCTTCTTTACAAAGAGAGCCGGACATCCCCAAGGTGAGGAGCTCGGCCTAATGAAACCTTTTGCTTGCAGCTCTGTGAGTTGCTTTTTCAATTCTTCTAACTCATTTGGAGGCATACGGTATGGTCTTTTTGAGATGGGAGCCGTTCCGGGCAGCAAGTCTATAACAAACTCAACTTCCCGATCCGGCGGCATTCCCGGTAGTTCCTCGGGGAAGACATCGGGGTACTCACACACCACTGGTACAGCAGCAATGTCAATGGTTTTAGCACCCGAAAGAGCATGGAGTTGTGGGGAATGATCATCAAGAGCAATAAAAATCGGTTCACCGGTATTGTTTTTGAGTGCAATGAGACGGCGGCCACAATCGATGACCCCATGATTTTTGTGCAGCCAATCCATACCTAGAATGACATCTAAACCCTTTGTGTGGAGTATGATAAGATCAGCAATAAACTCTACCCCTTGTACATTTATCTTTGTGCCCCGACTAATGAATTCAGCTCTCATCTCTGAACCAGGTGATGTAACAATTAGAGGTGGGTGCAATCTACTAATGGGAAGCCTATGATCTGATGCAAAACTTTTGGTGACGAATGAGTGTGTAGCTCCTGAATCAAATAATACGCTAGCTGGGTGTGAATGAACAAGTAGCGTACCGACAAGAACATCTGGTGCTTGTTCTGCTTCCTCGGTGGTAACATGATTCACACGGCCCCTTCTCTGATTCTGCTGACCCTGAGGTGCTGATCTGGGAGGTGGATTAGGACGCGGTGCTGCTGGTCTTGGTCCCTGAGGTGGTGCACGACGAGGGTACGGGCATTGGTTGATGTAGTGGCCCGCTTGCCCGCAATTGAAGCAGTTGTTGGAGCGAACGGGCAGGCGAATAGCTTGCTGATTTCCGCCCACGGGAGGCGCAACACGCTGCTGAGGAGGGCATGGCATGAATCCTTGTGGACGAGGAGGTGGTGGAGCTTGATAACGCGGAGGGGGCGGCTGCCAACCACGGGGTTTTTGCGAACCACCCGCGGCTGAAATCTGCGCAGCCCTCTTGCGCTTGCGCTCGGCCTCGAGGTTCTTCATCTTGCTTTCCACGACCACAGACCTGTTGACGAGGTCCTGAAAGTCCAGAAAAGAGTGTGCAGCGAGCTCGAGTTGCATCTCCGCCGACAACCCATTCATAAACCGATTTTGCTTGCGGGTGTCGGTATTGACATCGTCCGGAGCATAGCGAGCTAAGTGGTTGAACTCACGCAGATACTCCATGACGGACTTGTTGCCTTGAGTGAGAGATAGGAACTCACGTTGTTTGAGGTCCATAATACCCTTTGGCACATGGGCAGCACGAAAAGCATCACGAAATTGAGCCCAAGTGACGACACGGCCGGCGGGTTGCATGGCGAGAAAGTTCTCCCACCAATCACCGGCTGCGCCTTGGAGTTGCTCGGCTGCCAGGTTGGTCTTCTCGGCGTCGGGGCAGCGAATGAGAGTGAGCTTCCGCTCGATGGTACGAAGCCAATCATCAGCATCAAGTGGATCATCGGAGCGAGTGAACACCGGAGGTTGAGTACGCTGAAATTCAGCGAGTCCCCCGGCGACTTGGTGTCCACCACCGCCCGCACCTTGGGCAATGTGGGCGGCCGTAGCGGCTGCGCTTGCTGCGATTTGCTGAAGGACAGCATTCTGAGCCTCACGGTTGCGCTCCACGGCCATGAGAACCTCGGCCATGGTAGGAGGAGGAGGTGGTGACCCCTCTTGGTTGCGACGAGAACCCTCCGGACTATCCCGATCATGGGAGCGAGTGTGACGGCGAGACATCCTATGGAGCAAGGATATCAACGATGGTTAGTGATAGGAAAATTAAGGAATAACAATGGTCTAAAAGTTAGTACGTATCGCACAAGGTAATCCAAGTCTAAAATTACAGACTTAATATGAATGCACAATACAAATGCACAATCCAATTATACACCAATGTGACATGTTATGTTAGCATGATATGATGCACCAAAGAAGAACCATTAACAACCAAAACAGGCTTATCCAATGCTAAAGCATGAGCAAGAAGCAATAAACCAACATAGTTTTCCAAACACGATCTACATAGCGGGTCAAAAGCGTATCAATCGCATGGAACGGGAAAGTCCAAATAAACCAACAGTACAACTTGGCTACTACGGCTATATGACACATTTCTATCGAGCGTCTCTTAGCTGGGAATATACTTTTGCAATCTATTTGGTCGAATTTTTGAGTTGGTATATTTTACTTCTTCCGAAACAAGGTTCTGAAATTTCTCAGGTTATCGAACAGCAGTCACTTACAAATTTTTTTTTTGAAAGAGCCACAGAAGTAATAAAATTCAGAAAATTTTTGTGTGAGTGACTGGAGTAGTTGCCCAAGTCCATAAAAATTAACAGGGTAAAACAGTTAGTAATTTTTCCTATAGATATTTTTAGCTACAGACTGTTCCAAAAATTCAAGATTTTTAACCAATCGATAGTTTGGAGGTCTAAAACAATTTATAATTTTTCAAAATTGGTGGGGGCTAAGAATAACATAAGTAACAGCAAGGCACCATTTTAGAGTGAAATTGTCCATTTTAGTTGCATTTACAAACTGAAAGTGAATTTCAATTGCCTCAACTTACCGGTTACATTATCGGTCTAATATTTGAGTAAGAGAAGTAATAGATTTATTTTGCAACCCAATTAGATCAAGATGAGTGAAAATATGAGAATAAGGTGAGTAGGAATTCTAGAATGAGATGAGAAGTAAAAAGGATTCACACATCCTAAGATTTTCACAATCGACTCAAGTTGAATATTTTGCAGATCATTTTCAAATTGCCAACTTAGCTCTAGCCTACAGTTGACATTGCTCTGATACCAACCGCTGTGGGCACCCGGAAATCATACCGTCCAATGTAATTTGTGACCATCACATAATGTTGAATGAGTGGGATCCATACACGCATAAATAGCCACTCATATCTCAATGTGCCCATGATCACAAAATGACATCATTCGATATAAAATCCATAATGCCGAATAATGAGCAAAGGAGATATTGCTGGGACTCCGCATGCCAGTCAACTTCAGCCTGAGACATGCCCGTCAAACCACACGAAGGCGGCGACCAGATGTGTTACACATCTCAGGAGACTTGACTCAAATTGCAAGAGCTCTACAACAATCTCAAATGCTCGAAATTCATACTCGTGCTTAGCTAGTCCCCAGGAATGCGACTAGCCTCACACTTTCATCGCAAGCAATTAATCAACATAGCAAGTGCCATAAAAGGGTTAAAGTGCAGCGAGGTACATGACACATAATAGGGTCCGAGGTCCCAACATACAACACATAAATATAGCAGCGGAAGTCTCAGATAGAGCTCATAAGCAAAAGATAAAACCGGTGGTGCCACAACCGCACTAGGGCAAACCAACCGGGCAAGAGCCAAGCTGCAAGAGATCACTCA
>BDMV01000006.1:19465636-19490998 GCA_008326285.1 Oryza officinalis
CCGGACTCGGACCAGTTGAGAGGTGTCCTACATCTTCTTCCATACAAGGCTTCAAAAGGAGACATTTGAAGGCTAGCTTGGTAGCTATTGTTGTAGGAGAATTTGGCGTACGGGAGACATTTTTCCCACTTTGCTCCATAATCAAGGACACAAGCTCTTAACATATCCTCCAAGATTTGATTTACCCTTTCGGTTTGGCCTCCAGTTTGTGGGTGATATGCGGTGCTAAAAGAGAGTTTGGTTCCCATAGCCTTGTGTAGACACTTCCAAAAATGAGAGGTGAATTGTGGTCCACGGTCCGATATAATTTTTGTTGGCGCTCCATGAAGGCATACAATGCGAGCGAGATACAACTCCGCCAAATTACTAACTTTTGATGTGGAATGAATGGGTAGAAAATGAGCCGATTTTGTGAGCCGATCGACAATTACCCAAATGCAGTCGTTGCCTTTCTGGGAGGTGGGTAGACCGGTGATAAAATCCATTCCAATTTCTTCCCACTTCCATATGGGAATAGGGAGTGGTTGGAGAGTGCCCGCTGGTCTTAGATGTTCAGCTTTCACCCTTCGGCAAGTGTCGCACTCGGCAACATACCGTGCAACCTCCCGCTTCATACGGGTCCACCATAATTTTTGCTTTAGGTCTTGGTACATCTTGGTACTACCCGGATGGATTGAGAAAGGAGAGTTGTGGGCTTCACTAAGGATTAGTTGTTTCAGTTTGTGATGGTTAGCCACAACCAAGCGCTTCCCGAACCATAAAACACCATCTGAATCTTGGGTAAAACATTGAGCCTTGCCTTCGGCCATTTTAGCTCGGATTCGAGCCATACCTTTGTCATCTTTTTGGGCCTCTTTGATCTGGTCATAGAGAGTAGGTTTCACTTCTAGGGCAGCAAGGGAACCATGTGGTACCATTTCTAAACCAAGTTTATGAATTTCCAAGCATAAGGTCTCCGATCGGGGTTTTACCGACAAGCAATTGCATTGCGGTTTTCGGCTCAACGCATCGGCAACAACATTTGCCTTCCCCGGGTGATAATGTAGACCCATGTCATAATCCTTGATGAGTTCTAACCACCTTCTTTGCCTTAGGTTCAGATCTGATTGGGAGAAGATATATTTCAAACTTTTGTGGTCGGTGTAGATTTCGCAACGGTTACCGATAAGATAGTGCCGCCATATTTTTAGTGCATGAACAACAGCAGCTAATTCAAGGTCATGGGTTGGATAGTTCACTTCATGAGGTCTCAATTGACGAGATGCATATGCCACAACTCGGCCTTCTTGCATAAGAACACAACCGAGTCCTTGACGAGAGGCATCACAATAGATATCGAAGCTTTTGTGGATATCGGGTAGAACAAGAACGGGAGTAGTGGTTAACTTTTCTTTCAAAGTTTGGAAACTTGCTTCACACTCAGCTGACCACACATACTTCTCATTCTTCTTCAATAGTTGGGTCAAAGGCTTAGCAATTTTGGAGAAATTCTCGATAAACCGACGGTAGTAGCCGGCTAGACCAAGAAAACTCCGGATGTCGGATGGATTTTTGGGTTGTCCCCAATTTAACACCTTTTGAACATTACTTGGATCTACAGCAACTCCACCTTCAGATAATACATGGCCAAGAAATCCAACTTCTTTTAACCAAAACTCACATTTGCTAAATTTGGCATACAAACGGTGTTCGCGTAATTTTTCCAACACAAGACGGAGGTGCTTCTCATGTTCTTCTTCAGATTTGGAGTAGATGAGGATGTCATCAATAAAAATGACCACAAACTGATCAAGATACTCCATAAAAACCGAATTCATCAAGCTCATGAAGTATGCCGGTGCATTGGTCAAACCAAAGGACATGACGGTGTACTCATATAGACCATAACGGGTAGAGAAGGCTGTTTTTGGAATATCCTCTGATCTGATTTTTATTTGATGGTAACCCAACCTTAAATCAATTTTGGAGAACACATGAGCGCCGGTGAGTTGGTCAAAGAGATCATCAATTCGGGGCAATGGGTACTTGTTCTTGACAGTGACTTCATTCAACGGACGATAATCAACACACATCCGCAAGCTAAGGTCTTTCTTCTTTACAAAGAGAGCCGGACATCCCCAAGGTGAGGAGCTCGGCCTAATGAAACCTTTTGCTTGCAGCTCTGTGAGTTGCTTTTTCAATTCTTCTAACTCATTTGGAGGCATACGGTATGGTCTTTTTGAGATGGGAGCCGTTCCGGGCAGCAAGTCTATAACAAACTCAACTTCCCGATCCGGCGGCATTCCCGGTAGTTCCTCGGGGAAGACATCGGGGTACTCACACACCACTGGTACAGCAGCAATGTCAATGGTTTTAGCACCCGAAAGAGCATGGAGTTGTGGGGAATGATCATCAAGAGCAATAAAAATCGGTTCACCGGTATTGTTTTTGAGTGCAATGAGACGGCGGCCACAATCGATGACCCCATGATTTTTGTGCAGCCAATCCATACCTAGAATGACATCTAAACCCTTTGTGTGGAGTATGATAAGATCAGCAATAAACTCTACCCCTTGTACATTTATCTTTGTGCCCCGACTAATGAATTCAGCTCTCATCTCTGAACCAGGTGATGTAACAATTAGAGGTGGGTGCAATCTACTAATGGGAAGCCTATGATCTGATGCAAAACTTTTGGTGACGAATGAGTGTGTAGCTCCTGAATCAAATAATACGCTAGCTGGGTGTGAATGAACAAGTAGCGTACCGACAAGAACATCTGGTGCTTGTTCTGCTTCCTCGGTGGTAACATGATTCACACGGCCCCTTCTCTGATTCTGCTGACCCTGAGGTGCTGATCTGGGAGGTGGATTAGGACGCGGTGCTGCTGGTCTTGGTCCCTGAGGTGGTGCACAACGAGGGTACGGGCATTGGTTGATGTAGTGGCCCGCTTGCCCACAATTGAAGCAGTTGTTGGAGCGAACGGGCAGGCGAATAGCTTGCTGATTTCCACCCACGGGAGGCGCAACACGCTGCTGAGGAGGGCATGGCATGAATCCTTGTGGACGAGGAGGTGGTGGAGCTTGATAACGCGGAGGGGGCGGCTGCCAACCACGGGGTTTTTGCGAACCACCCGCGGCTGAAATCTGCGCAGCCCTCTTGTGCTTGCGCTCGGCCTCGAGGTTCTTCATCTTGCTTTCCACGACCACAGACCTGTTGACGAGGTCCTGAAAGTCCAGAAAAGAGTGTGCAGCGAGCTCGAGTTGCATCTCCGCCGACAACCCATTCATAAACCGATTTTGCTTGCGGGTGTCGGTATTGACATCGTCCGGAGCATAGCGAGCTAAGTGGTTGAACTCACGCAGATACTCCATGACGGACTTGTTGCCTTGAGTGAGAGATAGGAACTCACGTTGTTTGAGGTCCATAATACCCTTTGGCACATGGGCAGCACGAAAAGCATCACGAAATTGAGCCCAAGTGACGACACGGCCGGCGGGTTGCGTGGCGAGAAAGTTCTCCCACCAATCACCGGCTGCGCCTTGGAGTTGCTCGGCTGCCAGGTTGGTCTTCTCGGCGTCGGGGCAGCGAATGAGAGTGAGCTTCCGCTCGATGGTACGAAGCCAATCATCAGCATCAAGTGGATCATCGGAGCGAGTGAACACCGGAGGTTGAGTACGCTGAAATTCAGCGAGTCCCCCGGCGACTTGGTGTCCACCACCGCCCGCACCTTGGGCAATGTGGGCGGCCGTAGCGGCTGCGCTTGCTGCGATTTGCTGAAGGACAGCATTCTGAGCCTCACGGTTGCGCTCCACGGCCATGAGAACCTCGGCCATGGTAGGAGGAGGAGGTGGTGACCCCTCTTGGTTGCGATGAGAACCCTCCGGACTATCCCGATCATGGGAGCGAGTGTGACGGCGAGACATCCTATGGAGCAAGGATATCAACGATGGTTAGTGATAGGAAAATTAAGGAATAACAATGGTCTAAAAGTTAGTACGTATCGCACAAGGTAATCCAAGTCTAAAATTACAGACTTAATATGAATGCACAATACAAATGCACAATCCAATTATACACCAATGTGACATGTTATGTTAGCATGATATGATGCACCAAAGAAGAACCATTAACAACCAAAACAGGCTTATCCAATGCTAAAGCCTGAGCAAGAAGCAATAAACCAACATAGTTTTCCAAACACGATCTACATAGCGGGTCAAAAGCGTATCAATCGCATGGAACGGGAAAGTCCAAATAAACCAACAGTACAACTTGGCCACTACAGCTATATGACACATTTCTATCGAGCGTCTCTTAGCTGGGAGTATACTTTTGCAATCTATTTGGTCGAATTTTTGAGTTGGTATATTTTACTTCTTCCGAAACAAGGTTCTGAAATTTCTCAGGTTATCGAACAGCAGTCACTTACAAATTTTTTTTTTTGAAAGAGCCACAGAAGTAATAAAATTCGGAAAATTTTTGTGTGAGTGACTGGAGTAGTTGCCCAAGTCCATAAAAATTAACAGGGTAAAACAGTGAGTAATTTTTCCTATAGATATTTTTAGCTACAGACTGTTCCAAAAATTCAAGATTTTTAACCAATCGATAGTTTGGAGGTCTAAAACAATTTATAATTTTTCAAAATTGGTGGGGGCTAAGAATAACATAAGTAACAGCAAGGCACCATTTTAGAGTGAAATTGTCCATTTTAGTTGCATTTACAAACTGAAAGTGAATTTCAATTGCCTCAACTTACCGGTTACATTATCGGTCTAATATTTGAGTAAGAGAAGTAATAGATTTATTTTGCAACCCAATTAGATCAAGATGAGTGAAAATCTGAGAATAAGGTGAGTAGGAATTCTAGAATGAGATGAGAAGTAAAAAGGATTCACACATCCTAAGATTTTCACAATCGACTCAAGTTGAATATTTTGCAGATCATTTTCAAATTGCCAACTTAGCTCTAGCCTACAGTTGACATTGCTCTGATACCAACCGCTGTGGGCACCCGGAAATCATACCGTCCAATGTAATTTGTGACCATCACATAATGTTGAATGAGTGGGATCCATACACGCATAAATAGCCACTCATATCTCAATGTGCCCATGATCACAAATTGACATCATTCGATATAAAATCCATAATGCCGAATAATGAGCAAAGGAGATATTGCTGGGACTCCGCATGCCAGTCAACTTCAGCCTGAGACATGCCCGTCAAACCACACGAAGGCGGTGACCAGATGTGTTACACATCTCAGGAGACTTGACTCAAAAAGCAAGAGCTCTACAACATCTCAAATGCTCAAAATTCATACTCGTGCTTAGCTAGTCCCCAGGAATGCGACTAGCCTCACACTTTCATCGCAAGCAATTAATCAACATAGCAAGTGCCATAAAAGGGTTAAAGTGCAGCGAGGTACATGACACATAATAGGGTCCGAGGTCCCAACATACAACACATAAATATAGCAGCGGAAGTCTCAGATAGAGCTCATAAGCAAAAGATAAAACCGGTGGTGCCACAACCGCACTAGGGCAAACCAACCGGGCAAGAGCCAAGCTGCAAGAGATCACTCATCACCCTTGCTGCCCTCAGCAGAGCAATGACCACACAAGAAGCATAACTCATAACCGGTATCCTCACCTGAAACAGCGGCGCCGGGTTAAGTACAAGATTGTACTCGCAAGTCTTACCCAAAATTATATATACATAAGAGAGAGAGAAGTATGCAAGCTTTCTAGCCTATAGTGGGTCTCTAGGTTCAACATTTGCATAAAGCTAATTTTATTGAGCAATTAATGAGTAAAATAAGCAAGGACGAGCAAATCTAGCATCATTTTAATTTATGGACAGCAAGTATATAATTCTGAAATGTATAAGCAAATGAGCCCAAACGGCGCTCTCATCATCAACCATGGACTACCAAAGTCCATACCAACATGGCACAACATGCCAACACCACCAGCAAACATAATCCCATCCATAATAATCCATATTTGATGCTAACATAACTGACTAACACATCAAGCATTGTCCATAACCGAGGACGCGGCTATTCGAATAGATTATACTCTGATCAGAGGTGTACAACTGGACCCACACGAAATGAACAAAGATCAAATGCTACACACCCCGTCGAGTGTGGTACACAAATGATTCAAGCTCATTACATGCCCTTTCTTAGCCCCACCCCAACCACCTATACCACGCTGGGGTTCCCGACGACTCAGTCACGTGTGTGCGTGATGTGACCAAGGCGGGCACGCCAAGCGGGAGGCACCCCCGGCCAAACCTAGGCACCCAAGGCCCTCCAAAGGCTACCTGCCTCACGACTCTCCAACGTGGTATAAATGATCACAGTAGAACTAGNTGCCTCATGACTCTCCAACGTGGTATAAATGATCACAGTAGAACTAGTAAGAACAAGCCGTTCCCAAATAAGGCATGTGGTAAGTACGTAGGGTGCTTGATTAGATGTCAAAATGTTCGGTCCTTAACGACCTAGACAGGGCTACTTGCATCAGGGGAAACCAACCTCCCATCATCGCCCTATCACCCGTCCAAGTCCAACATATTTCATCAACCATTATTTAGTGTAAGTGCTCAAGGTTTATGCCCAATAATGCAAGTTGTCTATATACCACAATTAATAGCACTGTCCATCCCTATAGTTCTATTAGCACTAAGCATGGCTAAGCATTAATGAATAAGACATCCCAAGTGATCCAAACCAGTGGCAATAGGGTATAAGGACAGCAATATCACAAGAACTAAATGCATAAATAGGTTCTACCCATACACCATAAACCGACAATATTAATATCTAGGCAATGCATGCATATATATACGTATAGATTGCAACCAAATCATTTTTAGAGAAAGCATAGGTTCTATATGCTTAGGTGCTTGCCTTGCTGCTGAGGGTAGTCACTATCCTCCTCTGGATATGGCTCGTTACTCTCTGGAATCTCCGAATCTATCGAAAAGAAGCAATATGCGAATAAGAGCCAAATAAACATGCACATGCAAAATGATCAATAAATTATGAAATAAATACAGTGGGTAGATCATATTTTAACTTGAATTTAGGTGAAGGAATCACCAGATTATCACTTATGGTTTGGGAGATATGAAAATGACAAGCTCTCAGGTGCTGAAAATAGCAGTTATGTAAATATTAATGTTTCCTTTAGTACATTACGAGTAACATGCATTTCAAACCAAGATTTCATAATAATGATCACTTTTAGAGTAAATACATCACTCAAAGGTCCTAAGAAAAATTATTTCACAGCTATATGTGTTGTCATTATTTATATATGGGTTTTACAAGTTAAAATCATGGGAATGCTAATTAAACTTCTAAACAAGATTTAAGAGGTAGTTTTGCCAAAAACAACTTCACGACAGCAAAGAGTACTAAAATATAAGCTCAACAAAAATGGTTTCACAATTTTAGTTTTTACCAATAATTTCTTACGAATTTATTAAGAGCTAGACCACACAAGCGATACCTATAGCTATTTATATTTTTACTTGGAAAACCAGTCCAAAAGTTGGTCAATTTTATTTTACAACATTGAAGAGCTCAGTTTTATGAATCTATAGGAATTTGGTTCACTGAATTCGGAGTTCATATGAATTAGTTATGGAATTTTAAAGTTCATACCTCTTTCAGCTCAATAGCTAGCTCATAAATCGATTTCTATTTTCACTCCCCTTTTCTCCAACTTCCACCGGACTTCGCTCACATGGCAGCAACCTGGACGTAGGGTCGTGCGAGGCTAAGGCCTCGGGCTGATGGCAAGAGACGTAGCAAGGCCTCAGGCTGACGGCAAGAGACGTTGCCTAGGGCTGCTTCAACCGAAATTAAAAGAGATGAACTCGGGTGAGTTGCAGCCACATTCTAGCTGCAGCAATGGAGTGGACAACCTATAGAACGTTGCTATAGATGTTCAACATGGAGGGAATTCAAAAGAGGCACCATGGATGAAAAGGAAGCTCACCAAACGGAGGAAAACAAAATGCTGCTGCTGCAGCCCTGCAGGCTGAAACCACCACTCTCTTATTCCATTTCGATCTCTCTCAACTCTCCATGCATGTGCAAGATGTTGGGATGGATGGAAAGCTTGGATGATGGGGATTGTTGTGGTCTAACATGCAGGGATTGATCTTGGGCTATTGGATGGGATTTGGGGAGGAGAAGTGAGATGAGAGCTCAGCTTGAGGAAGAAAAGAAAGAACAAGTAGTGAAGATGAAAGGGGAGGAAGAAGAAGGGGATTTCTCTGCCCCCCCCTTAAGTCCTGAGGTGGGAGCACGCCCATGGGTGTGTTGTGGGGCTAAAGAGGCACCCAAGGTCAGTGACAAGTGGGCCCAAGTCGTGGCTGTCTTTGAGGATGAGACAGGTGGGTGAAAAACTGAGTATAGATTCATTCTTGTAATTTCCAGGATTTATTTTCTTTCCCTCTCTTGGTAAATTCGATTTGACTAGGTAAAACTTGTTCAACAATTCAGGAATTTGGTGTGGTGATAGGTGTTGGTTTATAGGTTCTATTTTTCAAAGTTTCACACATAAATTCCAAGTATTTTAAATCTGGTGAAAAGATGAAATTGGTTAGGCTGAAAGTTATATTGAAATTTCAGGAGGTCAAAACGGAGAGCTAAAATTCCACAAAATTTATTTTTGTTGGTGATAAATAAACTAGTATTTGAATAAATTATTAAACATGTATACTTCTGTTCAAGTTATCGTTCAAATAGAAGTGGTTTCAATTTTACCGATTAGAGTTAATTTTGTTATCGCATATGATCAATTTGCAATATAGTAAATATGCAATCTAAAGGACAACAATTGCACTTCTAAATACCTGGTTATGAGCCTAGGGCTGTTACAGAAACTTTAAGAACATTGCCCTAAAACGCATCGCTTATCCAAGGTTATGCCAAACACGGTGAGGAATGTGTTTATTCGCCTAGTTTCGAAACTTTTCCCCCGAAAAGGTTTTCTGCTCCACGACGTAGCACGCATGAGTGCCACTCCAGGGCTTTGTAGAATGTCTCCCTTGCCAGATATCAGTCGAAACGACATCCGTTATGATGGAAATGCATGACAACATGGAATTTGAAGAGTGTTTTTTAGCCCATCCAATGTCATTCTTGCCCTGCCACCCTACCACAAATTAGTTCCTAAACCTGACGTGCTAGGTGCAGAAAGGCCCTCAACGGACCAGATTAACTTGTTGTGGGGTTATTTCCATCGAAACTTTAAGAACATTGCCCGAAAACGCATCGCTTATCCAAGGTTGTGCCAAACAAGGTGAGGAATGTGTTTATTCGCCTAGTTTCTAAACTTTTCCCCTAAAAAGGATGCATGCACCATGGCGTAGCACGCATGAGGGCCACTTCAGGGCATTGTAGAATGTCTCCGTTGCAAGATATTAGTCGAAACGACATCCGTTAGGATGGAAATGCATGACAACATGGAATTTGAAGAGAGTTTTTTAGCCCGTCCAATGTCGTTCTTTCCCGGCCACGCTACCACAAATTAGTTCCGAAACCAGACGTGCTCGATGTAGAAGGGCCCTCAACGGACCAGATTAACTTGTTGTTGGGTTATTTCCATCGAAACTTTAAGTACATTGCCTTAAAACGCATCGCTTATCCAAAAGTTGTGCCAAACAAGGCGAGGAATGTATTTATTCACAAAGTTTCTAAACTTTTCCCCTTAAAAGGTTGGATGCTCCATGACGTAGCACGCATGTGTGCCACTGCAGGGCTTTGTAGAATGTCTCTATTGCCAGATATCAGTCGAAACGACATCCGTTATGATGGAAATGCATGACAACATGGAATTTGGAGAGTGTTTTTTAGCCCATCCAATGTCATTCTTGCCCTGCCACGCTACCACAAATTAGTTCCTAAACCTGACGTGCTCGGTGTAGAAAGGCCCTCAATGGACCAGATTAACTTGTTGTGGGGTTATTTCCATCGAAACATTAAGAACATTGCCCTAAAACGCATCGCTTATCCAAGGTTGTGCCAAACAAGGTGAGGAATGTGTTTATTCGCCTAGTTTCTGAACTTTTCCCTGAAAAGGTTTCATGCTCAACGACGTAGCACGCATGACTACCACTCCAGGGTTTTGTAGAATTTCTCCGTTGCCAAATATCAGTCGAAACGACATCCCTTAGGATGGAAATGCATGACATGGAATTTGAAGACAGTTTTTTAGCCCGTCCAATGTCGTTCTTTCCCTGCCACGCTTTCACAAATTAGTTCCTAAACCAGACGTGCTTGGTGCAGAGGGGACCTCAACGGACCAGATTAAATTGTTGTGGGGTTATTTCCATCGAAACTTTAAGAACATTGCCCTAAAACGCATCGCTTATCCAAGGTTATGCCAAACAAGGTGAGGAATGTGTTTATTCGCCTAGTTTCGAAACTTTTCCCCCGAAAAGGTTTTCTGCTCCACGACGTAGCACGCATGAGTGCCACTCCAGGGCTTTGTAGAATGTCTCCCTTGCCAGATATCAGTCGAAACGACATCCGTTATGATGGAAATGCATGACAACATGGAATTTGAAGAGTGTTTTTTAGCCCATCCAATGTCATTCTTGCCCTGCCATGCTACCACAAATTAGTTCCTAAACCTGACGTGCTCGGTGCAGAAAGGCCCTCAACGGAACAGATTAACTTGTTGTGGGGTTATTTCCATCGAAACTTTAAGAACATTGCCCTAAAACGCATCGCTTATCCAAAGGTTGTGCCAAACAAGGTGAGGAATGTGTTTATTCCCAAAGTTTCTAAACTTTTCCCCTTGAAAGGTTGCATGTTCCACGACGTAGCACGCATGTGTGCCACTCCAGGGCTTTGTAGAATGTCTACGTTGCCAGATATCAGTCGAAACGACATCCGTTAGGATGGAAATGCATGACAACATGGAATTTGAATAGAGTTTTTTAGCCCGTCCAATGTCGTTCTTTCCCTGGCACGCTACCACAAATTAGTTCCTAAACCTGACGTGCTCAGTGTAGAAGGGCCCTCAATGGACCAGATTAACTTACTGTGGGGTTATTTCCATCAAAACATTAAGAATATTGCCCTAAAACACATCGCTTATCCAAGGTTGTGCCAAACAAGGTGAGGAATGTGTTTATTCGCCCAGTTTCTAAAATTTTCCCCTGAAAAGGTTTCATGCTCCATGACGTAGCACACATGAGTGCCAATCCAGGGCTTTGTAGAATGTCTCCCTTGCCAGATATCAGTCGAAACGACATCCGTTAGGATGGAAATGCATGACAACATGGAATTTGAAGAGAGTTTTTTAGCCCGTCCAATGTCTTTCTTTCCCTGCCACGCTACCACAAATTAGTTCCTAAACATGACGTGCTCGGTGTAGAAGGGCCTTCAACGGACCAGATTAACTTGTTGCGGGGTTATTTCCATCGAAACTTTAAGAACATTGCCCTAAAACGCATCGCTTATCCAAAGGTTGTGCCAAACAAGGTGAGGAATGTGTTTATTCCCAAAGTTTCTAAACTTTTCCCCTGAAAAGGTTTCATGCTCCATGACGTAGCACACATGAGTGCCAATCCAGGGCTTTGTAGAATGTCTCCCTTGCCAGATATCAGTCGAAACGACATCCGTTAGGATGGAAATGCATGACAACATAGAATTTGAAGACAGTTTTTTAGCCCGTCCAATGTCGTTCTTTCCCTGCCACGCTTTCACAAATTAGTTCCTAAACCTGACGTGCTCAGTGCAGAGGGGACCTCAACGGACCAGATTAACTTGTTGTGGGGTTATTTCCATCGAAACTTTAAGAACATTGCCCTAAAACGCATCGCTTATCCAAGGTTATGCCAAACAAGGTGAGGAATGTGTTTATTCGCCTAGTTTCGAAACTTTTCCCCCGAAAAGGTTTTCTGCTCCACGACGTAGCACGCATGAGTGCCACTCCAGGGCTTTGTAGAATGTCTCCCTTGCCAGATATCAGTCGAAACGACATCCGTTATGATGGAAATGCATGACAACATGGAATTTGAATAGTGTTTTTTAGCCCATCCAATGTCATTCTTGCCCTGCCACGCTACCACAAATTAGTTCCTAAACCTGACGTGCTCGGTGCAGAAAGGCCCTCAACGAACCAGATTAACTTGTTGTGGGGTTATTTCCATCGAAACTTTAAGAACATTGCCCTAAAACGCATCGCTTATCCAAAGGTTGTGCAAACAAGGTGAGGAATCTGTTTATTCCCAAAGTTTCTAAACTTTTCCCCTTGAAAGGTTGCATGTTCCGTGACGTAGCACGCATGTGTGCCACTCCAGGGCTTTGTAGAATGTCTACGTTGCCAGATATCAGTCGAAACGACATCCGTTAGGATGGAAATGCATGACAACATGGAATTTGAAGAGAGTTTTTTAGCCCGTCCAATGTCGTTCTTTCCCTGGCACGCTACCACAAATTAGTTCCTAAACCTGACGTGCTCGGTGTAGAAGGGCCCTCAACGGACCAGATTAACTTGTTGTCGGGTTATTTCCATCGAAACTATAAGGACATTTCCATAAAACGGATCGCTTATCCAAAGGTTGTGCCAAACAAGGTGAGGAATGTGTTTATTCCCATAGTTTCTAAACTTTTCCCCTTAAAAGGTTGCATGTTCCATGACGTAGCACGCATGTGTGCCACTCCAGGGCCTTGTAGAATGTCTCTGTTGCCAGATATCAGTCGAAACGACATCCGTTATGATGGAAATGCATGACAACATGGAATTTGAAGAGTATTTTTTAGCCCATCCAATGTCGTTCTTGCCCTACCACGCTACCACAAATTAGTTCCTAAACCTGACGTGCTCAGTGTAGAAAGGCCCTCAACGAACCAGATTAACTTGTTGTGGGGTTATTTCCATCGAAACTTTCAGAACATTGCCCTAAAACGCATCGCTTATCCAAGGTTGTAACAAACAAGGTGAGGAATGTGTTTATTCGCCTAGTTTCTAAACTTTTCCCCTGAAAAGGTTTCATGCTCCACGACGTAGCACACATGAGTGCCACTCCAGGGCTTTGTAGAATGTCTCCGTTGCCAGATATCAGTCGAAACGACATCCGTTAGGATGGAAATGCATGACAACATGGAATTTGAAGAGAGTTTTTTAGCCCGTCCAATGTCGTTCTTTCCCTGCCACGCTACCACAAATTAGTTCCTAAACCTGACGTGCTCGGTGCAGAAGGGCCCTCAACGGACCAGATTAACTTGTTGTGGGGTTATTTCCATCGAAACTTTAAGAACATTGCCCTAAAACGCATCGCTTATCCAAGGTTGTGCCAAACAAGGTGAGGAATGTGTTTATTCGCCAGTTTCTAAACTTTTCCCCTGAAAAGGTTTTCATGCTCCATGACGTAGCACGCATGAGTGCCACTCCAGGGCTTTGTAGAATGTCTCCGTTGCCAGATATCAGTCGAAACGACATCCGTTAGGATGGAAATGCATGACAACATGGAATTTGAAGAGAGTTTTTTAGCCCGTCTAATGTCGTTCTTTCCCTGCCACGCTACCACAAATTAGTTCCTAAACCAGATGTGCTTGGTGTAGAAGGGCCCTCAACAGACCAGATTAACTTGTTGTCGGGTTATTTCCACCAAAACTATAAGGACATTTCCATAAAACGGATCGCTTATCCAAAGGTTGTGCCAAACAAGGTGAGGATTGTGTTTATTCCCAAAGTTTCTAAACTTTTCCCCTTAAAAGGTTGCATGTTCCATGACGTAGCACGCATGTGTGCCACTCCAGGGACTTGTAGAATGTCTCTGTTGCCAGATATCAGTCGAAACGACATCCGTTATGATGGAAATGCATGACAACATGGAATTTGAAGAGTGTTTTTTAGCCCATCCAATGTCGTTCTTGCCCTACCACGCTATCACAAATTAGTTCCTAAACCTGACGTGCTCAGTGTAGAAGGGCCCTCAACGGACCAGATTAACTTGTTGTGGGGTTATTTCCATCGAAAGTTTAAGAACATTGCCCTAAAACGCATCGCTTATCCAAGGTTGTAACAAACAAGGTGAGGAATGTGTTTATTCGCCTAGTTTCTAAACTTTTCCCCTGAAAAGGTTTCATGCTCCACGACGTAGCACACATGACTGCCACTCCAGGGTTTTGTAGAATGTCTCCGTTGCCAGATATCAGGCGAAACGACATCCGTTAGGATGGAAATGCATGACATGGAATTTGAAGACAGTTTTTTAGCCCGTCCGATGTCGTTCTTTCCCTGCCACCCTACCACAAATTAGTTCCTAAACCTGACGTGCTCGGTGCAGAAGGGCCCTCAACGGACCAGATTAACTTGTTGTGGGGTTATTTCCATCAAAACATTAAGAACATTGCCCTAAAACGCATCGCTTATCCAAGGTTGTGCCAAACAGGGTGAGGAATGTGTTTATTCGCCTAGTTTCTAAACTTTTCCCCCGAAAAGGTTTTCTGCTCCACGACGTAGCACACATGAGTGCCACTCCAGGGCTTTGTAGAATGTCTCCCTTGCCAGATATCAGTCGAAACGACATCCTTTAGGATGGAAATGCATGACAACATGGAATTTGAAGAGAGTTTTTTAGCCCATCCAATGTCTTTCTTTCCCTGCCAGGCTACCACAAATTAGTTCCTAAACCTGACGTGCTCGGTGTAGAAGGGCCTTCAACGGACCAGATTAACTTGTTGTGGGGTTATTTTCATCGAAACTTTAAGAACATTGCCATAAAACGCATCGCTTATCCAAAGGTTGTGCCAAACAAGGTGAGGAATGTGTTTATTCCCAAAGTTTCTAAACTTTTCCCCTGAAAAGGTTGCATGTTCCATGACGTAGCACGCATGTGTGCCACTCCAGGGCTTTGTAGAATGTCTCCGTTGCCAGATATCAGTCGAAACGACATCCGTTAGGATGGAAATACATGACAACTTGGAATTTGAAGAGAGTTTTTTAGCCCATCCAATGTCGTTCTTTCCCTGGCACGCTACCACAAATTAGTTCCTAAACCTAACGTGCTCGGTGTAGAAGGGCCCTCAACGGACCAGATTAACTTGTTGTGGAGTTATTTCCATCGAAACTTTAAGGACATTGCCATAAACGCCTCGCTTATCCAAAGGTTATGCCAAACAAGGTGAGGAATGTGTTTATTCACAAAGTTTCTAATCTTTTCCCCTGAAAATGTTGCATGCTCCATGAAGTAGCACGCATGAATGCCACTCCAGGGCTTTGTAGAATGTCTCTGTTGCCAGATATCAGTCGAAACGACATCCGTTAGGATGGAAATGCATGACAACATGGAATTTGAAGAGAGTTTTTTAGCCCGTCTAATGTCGTTCTTTCCCTGCCACGCTATCACAAATTAGTTCCTAAACTAGACGTGCTTGGTGTAGAAGGGCCCTCAACAGACCAGATTAACTTGTTGTCGGGTTATTTCCATCGAAACTATAAGGACATTTCCATAAAACGGATCGCTTATCCAAAGGTTGTGCCAAACAAGGTGAGGAATGTGTTTATTCCCAAAGTTTCTAAACTTTTCCCCTTAAAAGGTTGCATGTTCCATGACGTAGCACGCATGTGTGCCACTCCAGGGCCTTGTAGAATGTCTCTGTTGCCAGATATCAGTCGAAACGACATCCGTTATGATGGAAATGCATGACAACATGGAATCTGAAGAGTGTTTTTTAGCCCATCCAATGTCGTTCTTGCCCTACCACGCTACCACAAATTAGTTCCTAAACCTGACGTGCTCAGTGTAGAAGGGCCCTCAACGGACCAGATTAACTTGTTGTGGGGTTATTTCCATCGAAACTTTAAGAACATTGCCCTAAAACGCATCGCTTATCCAAGGTTGTAACAAACAAGGTGAGGAATGTGTTTATTCGCCTAGTTTCTAAACTTTTCCCCTGAAAAGGTTTCATGCTCCACGACGTAGCACACATGACTGCCACTCCAGGGTTTTGTAAAATGTCTCCGTTGCCAGATATCAGTCGAAACGACATCCGTTAGGATGGAAATGCATGACAGGGAATTTGAAGACAGTTTTTTAGCCCGTCCAATGTTGTTCTTTCCCTGCCACCCTACCACAAATTAGTTCCTAAACCTGACGTGCTCGGTGCAGAAGGGCCCTCAACGGACCAGATTAACTTGTTGTGGGATTATTTCCATCAAAACATTAATAACATTGCCCTAAAACGCATCGCTTATCCAAGGTTGTGCCAAACAGGGTGAGGAATGTGTTTATTCGCCTAGTTTCTAAACTTTTCCCCCGAAAAGGTTTTCTGCTCCACGACGTAGCACACATGAGTGCCACTCCAGGGCTTTGTAGAATGTCTCCCTTGCCAGATATCAGTCGAAACGACATCCGTTAGGATGGAAATGCATGACAACATGGAATTTGAAGAGAGTTTTTTAGCCCGTCCAATGTCTTTCTTTCCCTGCCACGCTACCACAAATTAGTTCCTAAACCTGACGTGCTGGGTGTAGAAGGGCCTTCAACGGACCAGATTAACTTGTTGTGGGGTTATTTCCATCGAAACTTTAAGAACATTGCCCTAAAACACATCGCTTATCCAAGGTTGTGCCAAACAAGGTGAGGAATGTGTTTATTCGCCCAGTTTCTAAACTTTTCCCCTGAAAAGGTTGCATGTTCCATGACGTAGCACGCATGTGTGCCACTCCAGGGCTTTGTAGAATGGCTCCGTTGCCAGATATCAGTCGAAACGACATCCGTTAGGATGGAAATGCATGACAACTTGGAATTTGAAGAGAGTTTTTTAGCCCGTCCAATGTCATTCTTTCCCTGCCACGCTATCACAAATTAGTTCCTAAACCTGACATGCTCAGTGCAGAAGGGACCTCAACGGACCAGATTAACTTGTTGTGGGGTTATTTCCATCGAAGCTTTAAGAACATTGCCCTAAAACGCATCGCTTATCCAAGGTTGTGCCAAACAAGGTAAGGAATGTGTTTATTCCCAAAGTTTCTAAACTTTTCCCCTTAAAAGGTTGCATGTTCCATGACGTAGCACGCATGTGTGCCACTCCAGGGCTTTGTAGAATGTCTCCGTTGCCAGATATCAGTCGAAACGACATCCGTTAGGATGGAAATGCATGACAACATGGAATTTGAAGTGAGTTTTTTAGCCCGTCCATTGTCTTTCTTTCCCTGCCACGTTACCACAAATTAGTTCCTAATCCTGATGTGCTCAGTGTAGAAGGGCCTTCAACGTACCAGATTAACTTATTCTGGGGTTATTTCCATCGAAACTTTAAGAACATTGCCATAAAACGCATCGCTTATCCAAAGGTTGTGCCAAACAAGGTGAGGAATGTGTTTATTCCCAAAGTTTCTAAACTTTTCCCCTGAAAAGGTTGCATGTTCCATGACGTAGCACGCATGTGTGCCACTCCAGGGCTTTGTAGAATGTCTTCGTTGCCAGATATCAGTCGAAACGACATCCGTTAGGATGGAAATGCATGACAACTTGGAATTTGAAGAGTGTTTTTTAGCCCATCCAATGTCGTTCTTTCCCTGGCACGCTACCACAAATTAGTTCCTAAACCTGACGTGCTCGGTGTAGAAGGGCCCTCAACGGACCAGATTAACTTGTTGTGGGGTTATTTCCATCGAAACTTTAAGGACATTGCCCTAAACGCCTCGCTTATCCAAAGGTTCCGCCAAACAAGGTGAGGAATGTGTTTATTCACAAAGTTTCTAATCTTTTCCCCTGAAAATGTTGCTTGCTCCATGAAGTAGCACGCATGAGTGCCACTCCAGGGCTTTGTAGAATGTCTCCGTTGCCAAATATCAGTCGAAACGACATCCGTTAGGATGGAAATACATGACATGGAATTTGAAGACAGTTTTTTAGCCCGTCCAATGTCGTTCTTTCCCTGCCACGCTATCACAAATTAGTTCCGAAACCTGACGTGCTCAGTGCAGAAGGGACCTCAACGGACCAGATTAACTTGTTGTGGGGTTATTTCCATCGAAACTTTAAGAACATTGCCCTAAAACGCATCGCTTATCCAAGGTTGTGCCAAACAAGGTAAGGAATGTGTTTATTCCCAAAGTTTCTAAACTTTTCCCCTTAAAAGGTTGCATGTTCCATGACGTAGCACGCATGTGTGCCACTCCAGGGCTTTGTAGAATGTCTCCGTTGCCAGATATCAGTCGAAACGACATCCGTTAGGATGGAAATGCATGACAACATGGAATTTGAAGTGAGTTTTTTAGCCCGTCCATTGTCTTTCTTTCCCTGCCACGCTACCACAAATTAGTTCCTAATCCTGATGTGCTCGGTGTAGAAGGGCCTTCAACGGACCAGATTAACTTATTGTGGGGTTATTTCCATCGAAACTTTAAGAACATTGCCATAAAACGCATCACTTATCCAAAGGTTGTGCCAAACATGGTGAGGAATGTGTTTATTCCCAAAGTTTCTAAACTTTTCCCCTGAAAAGGTTGCATGTTCCATGACGTAGCACGCATGTGTGCCACTCCAGGGCTTTGTAGAATGTCTCCGTTGCCAGATATCAGTCGAAACGACATCCGTTAGGATGGAAATGCATGACAACATGGAATTTGAAGAGAGTTTTTTAGCAAGTCCAATGTCGTTCTTTCCCTGGCACGCTACCACAAATTAGTTCCTAAACCTGACGTGCTCGGTGTAAAAGGGCCCTTAACGGACCAGATTAACTTGTTGTCCGGTTATTTCCATCGAATCTTTTTGGACATTGCCATAAAACACATCGCTTATCCAAAGGTTGAGCCAAACAAGGTGAGGAATGTGTTTATTCCCAAAGTTTCTAATCTTTTCCCCTTAAAAGGTTGCATGTTCCATGACGTAGCACGCATGTGTGCCACTCTAGGGCCTTGTAGAATGTTTCTGTTGCCAGACATCAGTCGAAACGACATCCGTTATGATGGAAATGCATGACAACATGGAATTTGAAGACAGTTTTTTAGCCCGTCCAATGTCGTTCTTGCCCAGCCACGCTATCACAAATTAGTTCCTAAACCTGACGTGCTCGGTACAGAAGGGACCTCAACGGACCAGATTAACTTCTTGTGGGGTTATTTCCATCGAAACTTTAAGAACATTACCCTAAAACGCATCGCTTATCCAAGGTTGTGCCAAACAAGGTAAGGAATGTGTTTATTCGCCTAGTTTCTAAACTTTTCCCCTGAAAAGGTTGCATGTTCCATGACGTAGCGCGCATGTGTGCCACTCCAGGGCTTTGTAGAATGTCTCCGTTGCCAGATATCAGTCGAAACGACATCCGTTAGGATGGAAATGCATGACAACATGGAATTTGAAGAGAGTTTTTTAGCAAGTCCAATGTCGTTCTTTCCCTGGCACGCTACCACAAATTAGTTCCTAAACTTGACGTGCTCGGTGTAAAAGGGCCGTCAACAGACCAGATTAACTTGTTGTCAGGTTATTTCCATTGAAACTTTTTGGACATTGCCATAAAACGCATCGCTTATCCAAAGGTTGTGCCAAACAAGGTGAGGAATGTGTCTATTCCCAAAGTTTCTAAACTTTTACCCTTAAATGGTTGCATGTTCCATGACGTAACACGCATGTGTGCCACTCCAGGGCCTTGTAGAATGTCTCTGTTGCCAGATATCAGTCGAAACGACATCCGTTATAATGGAAATGCATGACAACATGGAATTTGAAGAGTGTTTTTTAACCCATCCAATGTCGTTCTTGCCCAGCCACGCTACCACAAATTAGTTCCTAAACCTGACATGCTCGGTACAGAAGGGCCCTCAACGGACCAGATTAACTTCTTGTGGGGTTATTTCCTTCGAAACTTTAAGAACATTGCCCTAAAACGCATCGCTTATCCAAGGTTATGCCAAACAAGGTGAGGAATGTGTTTATTCGCCAAGTTTCGAAACTTTTCCCCCGAAAAGGTTTTCTGCTCCACGACGTAGCACGCATGAGTGCCACTCCAGGGCTTTGTAGAATGTCTCCCTTGCCAGATATCAGTCGAAACGACATCCGTTATGATGGAAATGCATGACAACATGGAATTTGAAGAGTGTTTTTTAGCCCATCCAATGTCATTCTTGCCCTGCCACGCTACCATATATTAGTTCCTAAACCTGACGTGCTCGGTGCAGAAAGGCCCTCAACGGACCAGATTAAATTGTTGTGGGGTTATTTCCATCGAAACTTTAAGAACATTGCCCTAAAAGGCATCGCTTATCCAAGGTTGTGCCAAATAAGGTGAGGAATGTGTTTATTCGCCTAGTTTCTAAACTTTTCCCCTGAAAAGGTTGCATGCTCCATGACGTAGCACGCATGTGTGCCACTCCAGGGCTTTGTAGGATGTCTCCGTTGCCAGATATCAGTCGAAACGACATCCGTTAGGATGGAAATGCATGACAACATGGAATTTGAAGAGTGTTTTTTAGCCCGTCCAATGTCGTTCTTTCCCGGGCACGCTACCACAAATTAGTTCCTAAACCTGACGTGCTCGGTGTAGAAGGGCCCTCAACGGACCAGATTAACTTGTTGTGGGGTTATTTCCATCGAAACTTTAAGGACATTGCCCTAAAACGCATCGCTTATCCAAGGTTGTGCCATACAAGGTAAGGAATGTGTTTATTCGCCTAGTTTCTAAACTTTTCCCCTGAAAAGGTTTCATGCTCAACGACGTAGCACACATGACTGCCAGTCCAGGGTTTTGTAGAATTTCTCCGTTGCCAAATATCAGTCGAAACGACATTCGTTAGGATGGAAATGCATGACATGGAATTTGAAGACAGTTTTTTAGCCCGTCCAATGTCGTTCTTTCCCTGCCACGCTATCACAAATTAGTTCCTAAACCTGACGTGCTCAGTGCAGAAGGGACCTCAATGGACCAGATTAACTTGTTGTGGGGTTATTTCCATCGAAACTTTAAGAACATTGCCTTAAAATGCATCGCTTATCCAAGGTTATGCCAAATAGGGTGAGGAATGTGTTTATTCGCCTAGTTTCGAAGCTTTTCCCCCGAAAAGGTTTTCTGCTCCATGACGTAGCACGCATGAGTGCCACTCCAGGGCTTTGTAGAATGTCTCCCTTGCCAGATATCAGTCGAAACGACATCCGTTAGGATGGAAATGCATGACAACATGGAACTTGAAGAGAGTTTTTTAGCCCGTCCAATGTCGTTCTTTCCCTGCCACGCTACCACAAATTAGTTCCTAAACCTGACGTGCTCGGTGTAGAAGGGCCCTCAACGGACCAGATTAACTTGTTGTCGGGTTATTTCCATCGAAACTTTATGGACATTGCCATAAAACGCATCGCTTATCCAAAGGTTGTGCCAAACAAGGTGAGGAATGTGTTTGTTCCCAAAGTATCTAAACTTTTCCCCTTAAAAGGTTGCATGTTCCATGACGTAGCACGCAAGTGTGCCACTCCAGGGCCTTGTAGAATGTCTCTGTTGCCAGATATCAGTCGAAACGACATCCGTTATGATGGAAATGCATGACAACATGGAATTTGAAGAGTGTTTTTTAGCCCATCCAATGTCGTTCTTGCCCAGCCACGCTACCACAAATTAGTTCCTAAACCTGACGTGCTCGGTATAGAAGGGCCCTCAACGGACCAGATTAACTTCTTGTGGGGTTATTTCCATCGAAACTTTAAGAACATTGCCCTAAAACGCATCGCTTATCCAAGGTTGTGCCATACAAGGTAAGGAATGTGTTTATTCGCCTAGTTTCTAAACTTTTCCCTTGAAAAGGTTTCATGCTCAACGACGTAGCACGCATGACTGCCACCCCAGGGTTTTGTAGAATTTCTCCGTTGCCAAATATCAGTCGAAACGACATCCGTTAGGATGGAAATGCATGACATGGAATTTGAAGATAGTTTTTTACCCCATCCAATGTCGTTCTTTCCCTGCCACGCTATCACAAATTAGTTCCTAAACCTGACGTGCTCGGTGCAGAAGGGACCTCAACGGACCAGATTAACTTGTTGTGGGGTTATTTCCATCGAAACTTTAAGAACATTGCCCTAAAACGCATCGCTTATCCAAGGTTATGCCAAACAGGGTGAGGAATGTGTTTATTCGCCTAGTTTCGAAGCTTTTCCCCCGAAAACGTTTTCTGCTCCATGACGTAGCACGCATGAGTGCCACTCCAGGGCTTTGTAGAATGTCTCCCTTGCCGGATATCAGTCGAAACGACATCCGTTAGGATGGAAATGCATGACAACATGGAACTTGAAGAGAGTTTTTTAGCCCGTCCAATGTCGTTCTTTCCCTGCCACGCTACCACAAATTAGTTCCTAAACCTGACGTGCTCGGTGTAGAAGGGCCCTCAACGGACCAGATTAACTTGTTGTCGGGTTATTTCCATCGAAACTTTATGGACATTGCCATAAAACGCATCGCTTATCCAAAGGTTATGCCAAACAAGGTGAGGAATGTGTTTGTTCCCAAAGTTTCTAAACTTTTCCCCTTAAAAGGTTGCATGTTCCATGACGTAGCACGCATGTGTGCCACTCCAGGGCCTTGTAGAATGTCTCTGTTGCCAGATATCAGTCGAAACGACATCCGTTATGATGGAAATGCATGACAACATGGAATTTGAAGAGTGTTTTTTAGCCCATCCAATGTCGTTCTTGCCCAGCCACGCTACCACAAATTAGTTCCTAAACCTGACGTGCTCGGTATAGAAGGGCCCTCAACGGACCAGATTAACTTCTTGTGGGGTTATTTCCATCGAAACTTTAAGAACATTGCCCTAAAACGCATCGCTTATCCAAGGTTGTGCCATACAAGGTAAGGAATGTGTTTATTCGCCTAGTTTCTAAACTTTTCCCCTGAAAAGGTTTCATGCTCAACGACGTAGCACACATGACTGCCAGTCCAGGGTTTTGTAGAATTTCTCCGTTGCCAAATATCAGTCGAAACGACATTCGTTAGGATGGAAATGCATGACATGGAATTTGAAGACAGTTTTTTAGCCCGTCCAATGTCGTTCTTTCCCTGCCACGCTATCACAAATTAGTTCCTAAACCTGACGTGCTCGGTGTAGAAGGGCCCTCAACGGACCAGATTAACTTGTTGTCGGGTTATTTCCATCGAAACTTTATGGACATTGCCATAAAACGCATCGCTTATCCAAAGGTTATGCCAAACAAGGTGAGGAATGTGTTTGTTCCCAAAGTTTCTAAACTTTTCCCCTTAAAAGGTTGCATGTTCCATGACGTAGCACGCATGTGTGCCACTCCAGGGCCTTGTAGAATGTCTCTGTTGCCAGATATCAGTCGAAACGACATCCGTTATGATGGAAATGCATGACAACATGGAATTTGAAGAGTGTTTTTTAGCACATCCATTGTCGTTCTTGCTCTGCCATGCTACCACAAATTAGTTCCTAAACCTGACGTGCTCGGTGCAGAAGGGCCCTCAACGGACCAGATTAACTTGTTGTGGGGTTATTTCCATCGAAACTTTAAGAACATTGCCCTAAAACGCATCGCTTATCCAAGGTTGTGCCAAACAAGGTAAGGAATGTGTTTATTCGCCTAGTTTCTAAAATTTTCCCCTAAAAAGGTTTCATGCTCCACGACGTAGCATGCATGACTGCCACTCCAGGGTTTTGTAGAATGTCTCCGTTGCCAGATATCAATCGAAACGACATCCGTTAGGATGGAAATCCATGACAACATGGAATTTGAAGACAGTTTTTTAGCCCGTCCAATGTCGTTCTTTCCCTGCCACGCTACCACAAATTAGTTCCTAAACCTGACGTGCTCGGTGCCGAAGGGACCTCAACGGACCAGATTAACTTGTTGTGGGGTTATTTCCATCGAAACTTTAAGAACATTGCCCTAAAACGCACAGCTTATCCAAAGATTGTGCCAAACAAGGTGAGGAATGTGTTTATTCCCAATGTTTCTAAACTTTTCCCCTTAAAAGGATGCATGTTCCATGACGTAGCACGCATGTGTGCCACTCCTGGGCTTTGTAGAATGTCTCCGTTGCCAGATATCAGTCGAAACGACATCCGTTAGGATGGAAATGTATGACAACATGGTATTTGAAGAGAGTTTTTTAGCCCGTCCAATGTCGTTCTTTCCCTGGCACGCTACCACAAATTAGTTCCTAAACTTGACGTGCTCGGTGTAAAAGGGCCCTCAACAGACCAGATTAACTTGTTGTCAGGTTATTTCCATTGAAACTTTTTGGACATTGCCATAAAACGCATCGCTTATCCAAAGGTTGTGCCAAACAAGGTGAGGAATGTGTTTATTCCCAAAGTTTCTAAACTTTTACCCTTAAAAGGTTGCATGTTCCATGACGTAGCACGCATGTGTGCCACTCCAGGGCCTTGTAGAATGTCTCTGTTGCCAGATATCAGTCGAAACGACATCCGTTATGATGGAAATGCATGACAACATGGAATTTGAAGAGTGTTTTTTAACCCATCCAATGTCGTTCTTGCCCAGCCACGCTACCACAAATTAGTTCCTAAACCTGACGTGCTCGGTGTAGAAGGGACCTCAACGGACCAGATTAACTTGTTGTGGGGTTATTTCCATCGAAACTTTAAGAACATTGCCCTAAAACGCATCGCTTATCCAAGGTTATGCCAAACAAGGTGAGGAATGTGCTTATTCGCCAAGTTTCGAAACTTTTCCCCCGAAAAGGTTTTCTGCTCCACGACGTAGCACGCATGAGTGCCATTCCAGGGCTTTGTAGAATGTCTTCCTTGCCAGATATTAGTCGAAACGACATCCGTTAGGATGGAAATGCATGACAACATGGAATTTGAAGAGAGTTTTTTAGCCCGTCCAATGTCGTTCTTTCCCTGCCACGCTACCACAAATTAGTTCCTAAACCTGACGTGCTCGGTGTAGAAGGGCCCTCAACGGACCAGATTAACTTGTTGTTGGGTTATTTCCATCGAAACTTTATAGACATTGCCATAAAACGCATCGCTTATCCAAAGGTTGTGCCAAACAAGGTGAGGAATGTGTTTATTCCCAAAGTTTCTAAACTTTTCCCCTTAAAAGGTTGCATGTTCCATGACGTAGCACGCATGTGTGCCACTCCAGGGCCTTGTAGAATGTCTCTGTTGCCAGATATCAGTCGAAACGACATCCGTTATGATGGAAATACATGACAACATGGAATTTGAAGAGTGTTTTTTAGCCCATCCAATGTCGTTCTTGCCCAGCCACGCTACCACAAATTAGTTCCTAAACCTGACGTGCTCGGTACAGAAGGGCCCTCAACGGACCACATTAACTTATTGTGGGGTTATTTCCATCGAAACTTTAAGAACATTGCCCTAAAACGCATCGCTTATCCAAGGTTGTGCCAAACAA